>JAUTDX010005591.1:0-34733 GCA_030844895.1 Ambrosia x helenae | reverse complement strand
AATCTATACGTATAATAAACCAAAGCTATTTTAATGACATGACACTCAAGAGACATTCTCCTCCTTGAGTGTGTCATGTGTCATGTGGCATAGAGATATTTTAGGAAAAAAATAATTTAAAAACAAAATTAGATTTTTTTCTCTTATGTTTCCTCCCATAATTTTTAAACGTTAATATCTTTTATATACGATATTTTTTAAAGAAAAAAATTACACCAAATTAACGAGCGTTTTATTATCTTTCCAATGAGTACCATAGTGCTATATAAAAAACGGAGAAAAAAACGACTATTTTTTTGTTAGGTTTTGTTCAAACAGGAAAAAAAAACACAAAGTGTTTAGGTAAATCATTAATTATGTATAGACATAGTCACTAATTATGTTCAAATCAGTAAATATGAATTCTATTTTCAACATGCGTTAGCATTGGAGTTATACATGTTTTAGGTTACATATTAATATTAGAGTTATACATTGTTTAAGGTTAGGCGTTAACATTGGAGATATATTTTTAATTGTTTTAGGTTAGCTGCTACCCGAAGCTTTCTTTCATGTAACTGTAAAGCGCATGTATTCTATTTCATATGTAAAATTAATATGTCATATTAGATTTTTCAACCCCGGGATGTTCCCGGGGAATAATCTAGTATCATATAAATTTAAATAGGAATTTATAGAGTTACCCCTTAGAAATTTGGTGTCAAAATTGAATTTTTACAAATTTAACCCTTGATATATCAGATTATTGGAAAAACACCCCTTGTATATCTGAACAATGTCACAGAAGGTTGTGGGGCTTATGTAGCAGTTCAAGCAAGAAATGTTCCAACCAACTTCTAGCATCAAAGACAGGTCTCCCCACTCTCCCTGCCTCAATTATATTTCACTTGTGACAAAAGACCAACTTCTTTTATTTTTATGTTTCTAGTAAATGATCCTTTAGGCTTGAATATATAAAGTCTAGAGTTGACTTTTTTACGATCCGAATGGCATTAAACTTGTTACATATTTGTCATAGGCCGGCCCTTTCCATGATAAACGATGCTGAAGAGAAAAATCTAATCACACCGGAAAGGTAAGCAGTTTCATGAACTGTTGATTTGTGACAATATGATTAATATGTGTTTAATATATGATTGATATTGTGATTAATATGTGATTAACATGTGTACAATGTGCATAAATACTAGACAGTGTTGATTGAGCCGACTTCAGGGAACATGGGATTAGCATGGCATTCATGGCTGCTTTAAAAGGGTACAAGATGGTATTGACAATGCCCTCATACACAAGCTTAGAGAGAAGAGTAACAATGCGTGCATTTGGAGCCGATTTGATCCTAACCGACCCTACTAAAGGGATGGGAGGTACCGTTAAGAAAGCGTATGATCTTATGGAGAAAACACCTGACGCTTTCATGCTTCAGCAGTTTTCAAACCCTGCAAACACTAAGGTAACTTTCATCATCTTTAACTTGATAGTTTCAAGTTAGAAATGGGTGAATTTTAGTGTGGGTTGGATTGACCCACAAACATTTTTTTGTCCATTTTATTGTTTATTAAATAAGTAAGATGCTTATTGTAAATTTGGTATTTTTGTGACAATGAATATAGGTGCATTTTGAGACGACAGGACCGGAGATCTGGGACGACACCAACGGTAAAGTTGACATCTTTGTGATGGGGAATAGGTAGTGGAGGCACTGTATCTGGTGTTGACAGTATCTTAAATCAAAAACCCTGATGTTAAGGTGAAACTTGTTATAAAATTTTGAACATAGTTCATAATCATAATCTTGATTTGGATGATTGTTGGTTGTTCTTAAGATTCGTCAAATTTACATATTTTTCTTAGATTTATGGACTTGAGCCCGAAGAAAGCAACGTACTAAATGGTGGCAAACCCGGTAAGTTATTTTGCTGTTGGGTCAAAATAGATTCGGGTCAAACTGGGTCAGCTAAAATCTTTAAGCACATGTACTGTATGTTTTTATCGCGCAGGACCTCATCAAATAACAGGAAATGGGGTCGGATTCAAACCTGATATCTTGGACATGGATATAATGGAGGAGGTTCTTATGGTAAATTTAGCAAATTTCGTTTTAACTTTTTTTTATATAAGTGTCTAGCGAAAATCTGTTATTTATCTTTAACCATTACAGGTGTCTAGTGAAGATGCCGTAAACATGGCTAGAGAATTGGCCGTGAAAAGAAGGACTTATGGTAAGAATTGTCATTCGACATATTGAATCTTTGTGAGGCATATCTTGTATGATTATACGACATGATATTGTATACTATGTTGTTACAATACAACCATCTTTCCACTTGTTTTGTTGTAGGTTGGAATATCATCAGGAGCAAATACTGTTGCTGCATTAAGACTTGCTAAAAGGCCAGAAAACAGAGGAAAACTTATTGTGGTAAGTCGTTTATTTTCTCCAATATTTTCATAGATATATAACTAGAATTAAACTACAAATATTTAAATGCTCGACCACCTAATAAACTATATATTCAAAAGATGTATTCATTCTTTCAGTAGCATAATTATTATAAAAAAAATAATATTTCCTAAAATAATTATTTATGAAATTAATAAAAATAATATTTATGAAATAATCAGATTTTTATAAATACTATAGTTTTTAACTAGTCATAAATAGTTAAGGGAAGAAACAACTAAAGATTAAAAATTGTAATAATGTTGAAATATGCCTTTTGTCATTATAAATTTAGTTTTAAAAAAGAAACATATAATAATAGTAGTTTTCATATATTGGTTTTAGACGGTTCATGCTAGTTTTGGAGAGAGATATTTATCATCTGTCTTGTTTGAGAAACTGAGGAAAGAGGCTGAAGAAATGCAACCAGTTTCAGTTGAATAGTCAATTTCTTTTACAGTGAGATTGAATGTAATGTTTATTCATTAAATTCTCAAACATTATTAATAAATTTGGCTATGTTAAATTATTGTAGAGTTTTTAAAATTATATTATATATATCAAATAGTGCAACTTTATTTTCTTCAGTCCACCATGACAATAACTTTACCACTTGGAAGTTGGAATATCTTTACAATGCATCTTGATACCGTTAGATTATAAATTGTTTGTTCAAAAAAAAAAATCTAATAATAAAGTCATTCGGTGTAGATTTAGGAATAGATTTAGAAGGTGTATGAGTTGTTTGTTCAAAAAAATCTAATAATAAGTCTCCGGTGGTGAAATGGGTTGTGCTAAACGGTCTTTGGTTAGGTTAGATTCAGTTCTAGCTTAAAGGTGTTTGATCAGGCATAGATGCGAGTCTTCTCTTGTCCGACTAGTCCACAGGGTCAAAGCCATGGTTTTATGAACAATGGTGGAGCTTAATTTTTTTTAAGGGGGGCGAAAGTCACAAGAACCATAAAATGGTAAGGGCCCGACTCAATACGCATACAAATTTTGGACGAAAACTCACAAATTCAAGGACCAAAGGAAATCAAACCTTTGTTTATACTAATAGAAAGATGATATATAGTATAGCAAAAAGAGTAGCAAATCAATGGTGCTTACATTAGATTTCTATAAATGTACCAAAAACATGCAAGCATCAAAGCCCTCAAACTATGCCTCTTTTCCATTTACACCCATAAACTTTAAAATTTTCACAATCTAAACCCCAACTTCTTCGGTTTTAATCAACGGGGCAACATCTATCCTTCATCTTCTGGGGAGCATAAGATGGACTCTGTCGACTTACGCCCTGCATTCTCGAGTTCATCATCATCATCACTATTAACATTACTTGGATCAGCTCGATTCTGGTGGGCCCTACGCCTCAACAGGTAGACGCTAAAGTGTAGCTCACGAGAACAGGCCTTGTTTTGTTCTTGAAATAGGCCACAAGTGCATCCCAAAAACACCTGCCCGAAGACTCGGGGTTTGCCTTTATAATACTTGCAAACTTCTTTTCTTCAGTTTTAGTCCATCTGTATGAAACTTCTTCGCCCATCATATCGAATTTCCATTTAGCAAAAGCAGACCCAACTCATGCTTCAGCCGGTTTCTTTTTACAGCAACATGAAATCTAACACATTCTATGGAACCGATGAACTGGCAGCCACACGACCCTTGTCTTCCTTTTCCAATTGGTTCCCTTTCAATCAAACTGGCTCGGTTTTCAGTTTCTTTCAGTGGCCAAACACGGGTACCAAGCCATCTAGTTTCACTTTCTTCAGTTTTCCCGGTCCATTGTGGTACTTCTGCTTGAAAAGACCGGCCCAATGGGACTCGTTTTTTCTTGTAATTGAGATTCCATAAGGAATCAGCATATTCAACATCACTCCCAGGGGATGATGAGTCAGCATAATCTAGACATTGCGATTTTCTGGACAAATGGATATGACGATTCTCTTCTATGGAAATAAGCCTCTGGCTGCATCTCGTGTATGATTTCTTGAATTGGTCATTGTACATATCAGGATGCATCTTTCGCTTCTTCTGGCAAACATGAAACATTAAATCTTATACATTTGGAAACAGATTCATATAACAAAGACGACGAGAGCAATAGGGTCATTTGCACGTTGACTAAATTCGTAATACGGGTATGCATATAAGTCAAAAATTTATTAACCATACAAGCAAGTAAAAAAAAGGTCAGGGAATACTTTAACTGTCTATTACACTTGAAATTTGCGTTTTTAATATATCGGCTCTAATCATTTAAATACACTTTGATGCATTCGCTTAATCTGCGTTATAAAACATAGCCTTGTGGCAAGTTGAATGTTAAAACAACAAGAATCCAATTAAGGTTTAATGACCAAATTAGAAAGAATATCTTTAGGAATATTTTTAATATACCAAACCAAAAAATTATATCAATTGTTAATACGACGTCAAATTTGAATACTCAAAATCAAAATCGAACTCTTGTTTGAGATTAGTTGAGAGAGTGTAGTACTTATATAGAACTAAATTAGACCAGTCCAACCCGGATTTGCAACAAGAATTCAGCTGCAATGTAGCGTTTAACGCAGCAAATAGTTTAGTCAAATGACTATCAATCAAATATCTTAAGTACCCTTCAACTAAAGAGAATAAAAAAGATCATGTAAACCAAAATTAATGCCATCAACTCATTTGCAAAGGATAACCACTATCATTCACAATGCAAGATATATAAGGGGGTGTTTGGGATTGATTATTCAAAACAGATTATGCGTTTCGGAAAAGCAGGGGTGGAGCTGCCCATAGATTATTGCGTTTTGGTAGCCTAAAAGACTGATTATTTGCGTTTTCAAAACGCAACCCCAAACACTAAAAACTGGTTATCTGCGTTTTCAAAACGCAATAATCTAAAAAGCAGATTCAAAACGCAATCCCAAACGCCTCTAAATGCAAACCACGTAAATCAGTAACGAGTAACGACATGCAAACAGGTTCAATAAACAAAATCTGTGATACTAATATGATCAATAAATTCAGACGAAACACAGAATTACCTGCCAAATAGACCGTTCTGGCATTCGAATCAGCATCAACATTAACCTTCAAACTCATCATCTCTTTAGCCATTAAAACCTGTTTCCAAACATGCTCACTTCCATAAGCCTTCCACTTATAACTCTCCGGCAACGATCCAATTGCAGGATCACATGGGTTTTTCGCAACGCGATTCACCCAATCCAACAACTGCAAACAACACTCTTTCTTTCTCTTTTTATTCAGTTTTTTCTCTTCTTCAATACCCACACATAACCCACCAACAACACCATGTTTTTCATTTTCACCAACACAACAATGATTAACATTCTTAAAACCACAAACTCTGAGTCATCTCCAACATCAATACCCGTAAAAAACCGTTCAAAAATCCAATTTCAGATCCATGAAAATTTCAACCCCTAATCCAATATTCTGCACATAAACAAATCCATTGGTAGTTAAAAAATCATTCGGTCTATGAACCCCACATCTTTTGCCCATACAACTGATACCATGTGTAGTGGAGCGCGATTTGGGGCGTTTTTTCGAACTTCACGCCCCATAACGCCCCCAACACCGTTACAGAGGGCGCTATGGAGCAAAAAAGGGCCATGGCTTTTTAATCTTAGCGCTTACCGCCGGACATCACAATCTCCAACCAATCATGTTTCTACACCTCATTCTCTCTCTCTCTCATCTTCTTATTTTTTTTATCTTTTTTTTAATTTAAAAAATAAAAACAAAATAACACCCCCCACTACACCCTCATTTTGAATTAAACCACCATGCTGACTCAGCTGTCACGTGGACCAATCAAAAAGGGGGCGTTATATTTTTCACCCCCACTACACATGGTCTGATGTGGACAAGTCTCGTACCTTACAAAGGTTTCGGTGGTTAGTAACAATCAAGAAATCCAATGCAGACTAATTTGTTTGCTTTAACAATCCTGCCATTGATTCAATAATTTCAAACCCTAAGTAAATGTCACATAATATATATAAAAGTTGTTCTAACATTAAGCAAGCAAAATCCTAAATATCTAAGCAAGACAAGGTATGTAATAATGTAAATGACATTATGGAACATAATAAAAGATTATTTTTAGGGCTTTTGGCGGGAAGATGAAGCTGATCTAAGCCATGGTCCCATGGATATAATCATATAATAAGTATAAAAACTTAGGTTACCTTTAATGTCCCATCATCATCAGACACACACTCTCTCTCTACACATCATGTTGAATGTTGAAGAGAGAGAGAGAAAGAGACTTTTCAAAGAATTTGTTACAGTTTATGACAAAACAATCAATCAATTTCACAATGTTAGAGAGAGGGAGAGAAAGGGATATTACCAAGTTTTTAGGGATTTTTTTAGAGAGAGAGATTGGGACTCTTCATTTGTCTAGTGGAGTGTATGAAGAGTGTAGAGTAGTTGGATATTGAATCCAATCAATGTTTATGTAATATGGATTATGGGTTGGTTTTAGGTAGGGTATTTGGCCCATAAGTTTTGGGTTGTGTTATTATAACCCAAAATTTTGGGATCCGAGTTAACACTCGGATCCAAGTTGAAAATGGGTATGGACCATAAGTTTTGGGTCATATGGGCCAAAAGTATTTGAATTTTAACTTGGATCCGACTTTAATTAGCAATAACTCTTTATAACGTAAATTAGGTTATTATATATAGTATTAAATTATAAGTTGTTTATGCATTGAGGTGTTGTAAAGTTGGCTTTAAGGGTGTTCTGTGCATAGTTAGTTGTACTCTTGGCAGTATTTAGTGTACACGCATATTCTGTTTTGTTTAAAAGCCACCGCCCTTTTCTCTCCCTCTCTCATTTCTGATTTGCTCTGCTCTGCATCTTTCCCTCTGCCCTATTTCTCCTCCATAATCAGAAGGCTTGAAGGTGTTCTTCATCCACCATTTCATTAGATGCTTTTATGATTTTGCTCCATGTTTTAACCGTAAACAAACCGATCAAAACCCTCTCTGTTATGACGACGATAGAGACAGAGCGATGAGATGGTGGTTCACGTCTAGGGTTCACTGAAGGCCCGTCGATGGTGGCGTTCAAGTGGAAACACCCGATAGTATCGGCGGCGATGATGCTGGTTGCCAACCAGAAAGGCCATCATATCTTCCAAACCTAAATCCAAGGTTAGTCAATCACCTACTCTATAATAACAACAACCCTCAACTGCTTATTTTTCTTCAACATTTTTGTTCGATTAATACTTAGTTTTTTATTTATTGTTATATGCTGTTAGAATGGAAGTGTCGGCACCACTTGACGAAGACAGGAAGTCCCATGGCGATGTCTTGCTGTTAAACCGTTGGACCTAAGTTGACATTTAGGTTTTATTGTTATTATTATAAAGTCACTATGTTACATTCTTTTAGTTTTTTTGTTCTTCGTATTTTAATTATGTGTTATACGACAAATAAACAATAAATGTATCAGAATGGGAAGTACCCCCAAGCTAATTAATAATCCTATTACATAATAATATAATAAGGGAAGCACAAGTAGCAAGCCCATGAACCAATGTAAGATGGAGTATGCTTATAGACCATCCACCAGATTCTTAAATGGTTTGGCATATAACCATCCATTAGAAAATTTAACAGGACTAATTTATGTTGTATCATGTTTTTGGTACAGGTGTTATGATGACTGAATATGACCCGACTTAAAATGGTGTTGGACTTTCTATGCGACTTGGCACGCATATTTGTGGGTACGATGAATCTATTTAGAACAGAAGGCCGCATGCTTGAACTACGTTTTGCTTTCTTTGGTAATCTCTGTGGCTATTGTTTTTATTTGGTTTATATGACTTCTTAGTGAACTCAATTCTAATTGATGTAATAAACGCTTTGATGGACAATTAAGTAGATTTACCATGGCGTCGCGGGTCTTAGATTGACTAAGTTGTTGTATTTTATGTTATACGTTTTATGTGTGGTTAAACCTTTTCACGCCTACTTTTCTTTTCACTTTTTCCGTTGTTGGTGGTCGTTGGTCGTGGTGTGGTTATGGGTAGTGATGCTTGGTGAATGCATTCAGTTGATATATCATTTGTGTTATTGTCTCTCTAGCACCACAAATTGATTGCAACATGTCCCCGCCGCAACGCGCGGGGTCAAATTCTAGTCACCAGTAAATTTTACAGATAAAACCAAAACATTTAGTCTGGGAAATGAGACATGTATTTAGTATGACAATGGATATTGGATTATGGTCAACAATTATCACGAGAATCAAAAGACACAATGGAAAATTAAAGAAGATAGCTACCCTTTGTTCAAATGATTAACTTGGCCTTGTGTAGTTGTGTAACCCACTTTTTCCTACTATAAGTATTCTGTAATTTACCTATCGAATAAACTTTGATATTCATGAAATTGTGTATTTTGATTGTGATTTAGTATATTATGAACTAGATTATACCCGGGAGTGTCCGAGGTTGAGAAATCTAATATGACACATCAATGTACAACTCCAATGGTAACATCCTAAAGACAAAAAAATGTACAACTCTAACATACTAATATTGATACCTAACCTAAAACAATGTATAACTCTAATATTAACACCTATCATAAAGGCTAAAATGCATAACTCTAATATCAATATTCAATACCTAAGCTAAAACAATGTGTAACTCTAATATTAACACCTATCATAAAGGTTAAAAAACGCATAAAGGTAACACTAGAAGCAACTCTGCAATTAATCAATAACTACATTAATCTTATTTAACCTACCAAAGTTTAAAGGTATGTAATAAACTTCCCCAACACTAACATTATCCGAATCACCAATCTCATTGACCTTCTCAATACTATCCATACTAACCCCAAACCAACTCGCTAACAACTTGACACGACGATGTAAACCTTCTGGGTCGATTAATAATTAGTTTCACCTTTAAACATTTATTAACTTCTACAAACATATTGGCTAAACATTGTCAATTATTATCATTGAAATAAAGAAAAGTAATGAATAAACATTAATGTAAAAAAGGGTTTTCAGAATACCTGCTGTTAATGTCAATGTTACTGAATACACTTTTCTGATTTTGTGATTTATAAAGTTGATGGTAAGCCTATATTTATAATATTAGTAGAGAAACAAAACAATAAGTCTTTATTTTAATTTAATAAATATATCTTAAAAAAATTGAAGATATATTTTGGTTTTAAATGAAGAGATAAATATCTACCAATTTTTGTATATTATCTTTGCTGAGGTTATTCCTTTTATTTGGTTAAGTAGCTTAGATATATTGTATACATAGATATAGATATAGATTTTAGCTACATAAATTTCATCAAGTTAACAATTCTATTATTTATAGTATTTAGATATATTTAGAATATAGGTTTAAAAGTTTATAATTAGATAATGAAAATATATAAAGTGTGTTTGCCGTTAAAAAAAGTTATAAAGTTGCATATTATTATCCTTATGTTAGTTTTTACAATCTCATGAATAGTTCTCATCTTCCCTGATTGGCCTGATTTGGCGGTTCTCTTCTTTAACTGGTCTGTTTGGACGGTGCTACTTGTTGTCGTCGTCTGGTTGGCCTACTTGGGCAGCTTCTTCTTGCTTAACACACGCGTCATACTTGTTACGTCACCCTCACATAAACATTAAAATTTAATGAAAATACATATTTAACTATCAAGTTGTTAATGAACTAAAAAGAAATTTAGTGATTGGTTAAGGTCTAACAGGCCTCACTCCCTTCTCCCATTGGCAAAGCCCCTCCCTTGCGAACCCTTTAACGCCCCTAGGGCGATGTTCCAAAGTGTTACCAGCCCACGTTATAAATGCGTACATTTTATCAGGTAATCGGGTCAGGTATATAGGTATATCACTAAATCTCAAACCTATCTAAAATGCCTGATGTTCAATGATGTTTCCACTATACAATGCTGGGCGTTGATTCACCTCAATGGTCATTCTAACCAAGTAATTTCTGATTTTTTTACAATGTCGAGCGTTGGTACCCCTTGATGTCGATGACTATGGTATTTCCACTATAAAATGTTGAACTGTTTATAACTAGACGGAATTGACCTGAACCGAAACCGTTAAATGCTAAATATAAGAACCATACCAGTTAGAAACCTCTAGGTTTAGTTTGGAACCGAGTTAAATGGTTATTACTTGAGCCGGTTGCCAATTAAATCCTAAAATTAACAATTATAAACGAACTAGCTTAGGGACAAAGGACAAACCATGTAGGATTTTGAAACATAAAATATAAAACCCATCAATTTTAAAGCCAAAGGGCAACGCCTTGGTATTTTGAAACATAAAGTACAAAACTCATCAATTTTAAAGCCAAAGGGCAACGCCTCAAATTTGATATAAACGTAATGGACAAAACTTGTAATTTAATCCTTGACTAAATTATAGGTAGTTCTTACATTCGGTTGACATATATTTTACAAGTGCACAGTACACATTATAAGCCAACCCATGCACCTCATAAATCATTTTGTATGTGTTGGTTCTTAGTTTAAACTACTTTTTTTTGCTTTATCGTACTCTATATGTTTTATAGTAGTCACTCAAATAGAACTCAACAAGTTTGTTAGATGTTATATAGTAGTTAACATGACTTGAACAATGTCTTTATAAAAATTGAAAAGGGAAACTAAGCATGGTGATGGCCGACTTACAAACTACTTGGAAAAGCTTACTAAATTAATAGGTTTTGTTTTTTTAAAATAATATTTAACACGTAAATTCAACATAGTTATAGCAGTCCTTTAAATGGGCCCACCGGTTCCAAACCAAACTGAATGGGGAATTGTTTTCACCAAATTTAAAAACTGAAATTGGAATCTTAATACAAGAATACAATTCGGATCTAGCAATTCAATTCGGTTCCCTTGTCATGACAATTCAGACCCGGACCAAATCGGTCGTTCGGACAGGGAAACGGTGTCTTGACTGGCCCGGGTCAGGGGTTGAAACGGGCTTGCATCAAACCGTTGGCCAGGCCGGGAATAAAAGAGGTTGGACCGGGAATTTCAAATTTTTGTTGGATTTATTTATTTATTTCTTAGCCGGTTGGTAGTTGGGCCGGTGAAGGTCTGGTTTGATGTCCGGTCCGATTATGAAAAAATTGCATTCAGCTTTGGGGTCTAGTTAATTTTCTTATTTGTATCATCAAACACTAAATTTTTATTTTACTAAATACTTATATTTAAATAAAATAAAAAAACGCAACCTATTTCATTGTTACAAAGGATAACTAATTTTATGACTTTTTGCATAAAACAAAAACAGAGTGAAATTTGTTCGGGATCAACTTTTTAAGTCAGTTTTGTCTAATAAAAAAATGAAAGCTTTAAGGTTTTTTTTTGTTAAATATTCCATCTAATATCGACGAGGAAAGAAAATGGTATAAGACCATGTGTAGTCAAGCGTGAAGATGGGCGTCAAAAACAAATTCGCTCCGGTAACACCGGTACACGGGGGCGCGAAGACCCAAAAATGGCCGAGAGCGTTATAAACATAACGCTGGAATGCAATATTGCCCCTCCAATACAATGTGGACACCTCATCTTGTTCATTTTTTTGCAACGGTAGATGAGGTGTCCACAATCTTCATTTTTTTAATAAGGGGCGCTATATATTCCTCTCCCCCACTACACCCAATTTAAATTAACTCCCCATGCTGACTCAGCTGACACGTGGACCAATCACAGAGGGGGCCTTAAATTCCTCCGCCCCCCACTACACATGGTCTAAGAAAACTTTCTAATAAATCATGCTTATTGATCCCACATACTTTTTTTTTAACATTCAACAAACGATGTCTCGGCTATCCAGGGTATCCATCAATTGGTTACAAAAGTATTCATTCGCCTCTAGGTGAAGACACCTCTCAGGTGTCCGCCCACAGGTAGCGTTGGGTAGCCAAAACTCACAAAGCCACTAGTTTCGGGGAAAACCTGACCCTCCACCCGTCCGAAAGCACGATAGTGAAAAACCAATAAAACCCGATAGAATCATGGATCAAATCTGACACCTTAAGAAGGCTAGGCTCTACTTATCATTTCTCATGCCACTCCATCACTAGAGTGAGTGCATCGATCCCTTTTTTTTATAACAAAAAACTAATTTAGAAAATAAGAATAATAATAAAGATCCGCCTAGAGATCCTGCAAACATATTTAACGGCTCCCAAGAAGAATGTTGACGTGTATTTTTATTACAAAAAAGAATATGTCAGCAGAATCAAACAATTTTACAATGAAAGATTTGTATTTATATAGTGGTTTTTATCTTTATTAAATGGGGTGTCAGGTTAATTTTTAAAGAGAGCCATAAATTTTTATTTGTTTTACGGTACGCTAAAATTTAATCTATGACTCACCATTTTCTCTATCAGATAGATTTTTTTTTTTTTTTTTTTTTGAAAATTTCTCTATCAGATAGATGGTATGCCCAGTAAAATGGAGGTAAATTTAGACATACCCATCCTAAAACCTATTAAATTTAGTAAGTGTAATAAAGTTTGCCAAAAAGGACATACTAAGATTATAACCCCCTCTCATGCTACATGGTGTGGGGGCATAGAAGATGTGGATGCCCTTCACGTCATCAACACCACACGGTATGTGGTGTGGGGCAGATTGGTGGAGATTTTCACGGGCATGGGGCAAAAGTTGAGGATGAGGTGGACGGTGTGATTGGTTCTTGGGTTATAGGTGAGTTTTTATTGATTGGTTGATTAAAAAATAAAAAACCTTTCATGCCACCACAACCCGATGGTTTTTTTGAGGGTTGAAAGAGAATTGACGTGAATGCCACATGTCGCTCCATATCCCCTTCACCCCATGACCACACCATACAGTCTCATCACTACAAAAAGTCAAAAAAAGTGTATCCCTCTCTCACAAGGTATGTTTACATGGGCGGACATACACTCTACTTAAGAGGGGCAGACGCCGCCTTTAATAAAAAAATAGTGTAATTTGTAAACAAAATTCCAGATTGTATTCCTTAAAAGTTCTGTTAACCTTGTTCCCCTATTCGTACCCTCAGAAATAATTTCTTGGTCCATCATTGTATGTTTAGTAATGTTAGGTGTTAATTAGTAGAGGGGGTCAATTGTAATAATAGGATAATGAGAGGGTTGTAGTTGTAACTAATCATTTGTATTGAGCGTACTTAAATAACAAGTTGATCAGTAATGAAGGTAGCGAATTGATTGAGAATTATCTCCCTCTTCTTCTGTGTTCTTCTTCTTTAATCTTTCTCGCTCATTATCTCTTGATTCCATTTTGTATCATAACAATGGTATCAGAGCTGTCTTTCCTCTGACCTTGGGTTAGGGTTTGGGTTTCTACAACAACAATCGAATTTAGGGCAACAAACAACATCTTTACAGTTACAGCAAACAAGAACCTACAGCAACATATCAAGCACAGTGAATATCATGGAATTAGTAATGGAAAAGTTCATGTCACTAAGCCAAGAAGGTACGGTTGATGAATATTGTGATGAATTCAAATTCTTGTTTGATAAGGTCAAAGTTTTTGAAGAAATTTCTGAATTCTATGCTATATATCTATTCATATGTGGTTTAGAACCGGAAATTAGGAAAATCTTTTTTAGATGGCATCAATATAGTTGTATTAAGGTGGAAGATGTGATTTCATTGGCTTTAAAAATTGATTCTAATGGTTTGCAAGATTCTTTTTCACCATTTGATCCTAATTCTTCTTTTATAACAAAGATTTGGAATTTGATATAAACGTCACTTTGAATGAATTGACGAAAGATCATGAGTTGTTTCGGATTGGTAAGATTCAAGAAACTTGTGATAATATTGTTCAAGAAATGATTGTAGATGAAGTAATTGATAATGATGTTTTGGAAGAAAATGGTTATGTTAATAAGGCTGTATTCATGGTGTTCGATGAAATGCCTCAAGGATTTAACAATGAAATGAATGTTGGTATGGGTAACGATTCAAGAAAAAGTGAAAAAGATGATGATGTTAGTGAGGTAGAGGAGGGAATAAAAGAAAATGATAATGAACTGACTAAAAGATTTTGTGATGAGTTTCAAGAATCCATTGATAAATCTGATGAGGATAAGAATCAAGAAATCATTGATGTTTCTTATAATATTAATGTAAACCATTGGGTTGTTGCACATAAGAGTGATCAATATGAAATCGGTGTTTTAAATCAGTATCTGAATGTGAAACTGAAAATTGGTGCTCACGAGTTGATGAAAAAAATATCGGTCCCCGGACATGTCCCATATATAACAATTACGAACCAAGAAAGAAAAGGGCTGGAAAATAGAATTTATGGGAAGGTGTTTAGTTCCTGGTTAGATAAGTGCAGTTCCATAATAGATAATCAGGTTATAGATGAGGAAATTGTTGGAATCTTGGGTTCAATGAAAGAATTACACACATCGAAATGGAATAAACGATTGACTTGGATGGATACTGGTTGGAAATGGCAGGGGTATAGTCAGAATAGAGACCATGGTATTGTATTAAAAGTTGTCACAAAAGATATTGAAGTTGTTGATAGTGCTTACCATTTTGGGTTATCACAAGAATTATGTGCAGTAAAGGTGGTCTTAGAAAGGAAATCGCTGGTGTATTATTGGCAGAAATGGAAATCCAAATTGTTGTTTCTTGTTATGATTGTGAATGAGTGGTGTTCGAACAGAAGGACAAGGGTGTACATATGGCACAAATGGAAATCTAATTTGTTGTTCCTCATGGTGACCATAAAGGGTAGGTTGTTCATTTGTAAACTTATCCGAGAAAGTGGCATGTGAAGGAACGGTGAAGGTTTACAGGTTGTGGGGAAAAAGAACAAAGTGGTTAAGAATGTTTCTTTTAATCATGCATGTGTTTATAGTTCAAGTTCTCTTAGTCAACAGTTGGGTATGGCTGGTAATGTTCATGTTCATAGTCCAAAGGTTGGTTACATTCAGCCTAATAATAGTAAAACAGGGTCTTCAACTTCAGCTTGTTTTCCTGGGGAGCATACTGTTTCGAATATTGTCGGTGGTAGTGTTGATAAATTTTTGGTTGCTGTTGATTTTTCTGGACAACCAAGCTTAAAGCGTAGTTTTTTTTTCTAGGAGTGTTAAGCACAATTTTGGTTTAGGGAGTGTTAAACAACGAGCTGGTACAAGTCTTAACGTGTTGATATTGATGAAAGCTGGTGCATCTACGATTTTACGGCGTTTGGAAGCTTTTATGTTGGTGTTGTGTAGTAAAACAGCTTTTAATGTTGCTGATCAGTTGTTTATTAGCAAAAGCTTGCTGCAAGGGGTCTCTAATCCTGGCCATTTTATCAATATGAGCAACTATCATCATGTTAGTTCATTAAAAAAGAAACGGGTTCCTACAATGGAGAAAATAGACGGTGATCTGGTTACTTTTGACCAGCTAGCAAGTGGAACCATAGGCATCCGCACTGCAAGATTCGTCGGACATTCGACTTTTGAGATACAACTAACTACTTGGTTTGCTTATTCTCGTGCAAATGATATTGCCCAAGGGATTTCACAATTTGGTTTTGATACTTTTGATTAGCATTTTTTTTTTCAATTTGTGTGGTAGACTAATAGTTACTTAGAAATGTTCTCTTATACTGATTTTTGGGGACAAAAATCTTTTAAGGGGGGAGTAATGTTAGGTGTTAATTAGTAGAGGGGGTCAATTGTAATAATAGGATAATGAGAGGGTTGTAGGTGTAACTAATCATTTGTATTGAGCGTACTTAAATAACAAGTTGATCAGTAATGAAGGTAGCGAATTGATTGAGAATTATCTCCCTCTTCTTCTGTGTTCTTCTTCTTTAATCTTTCTCGCTCATTATCTCTTGATTCCATTTTGTATCATAACAAGTAATTAACTAGTTGCATTTAGATTCATCCGTTAATTAATATTATAAACTCGATTAGGGGGATGTGGGTTGATAAAAAAAAATTAAAGGCAATTCAATAAAAAGCAAAACGCCCGGCAGACCCAAGCAAGATGTTCGGAACTCATAAGGGTTGTTTTTTTTTTTTCACGGCGAATTTCAACTTTAGTGGTGCTTAATCGCACCCCCCTTCCGGGAGCCCATTTCCTCCGGCCATATTATGTTGTCTTAACCGGGCCCACTCACACGACTCCTCGTTCAATTCTTTCGATCTGAAGGTCTCCAGGAGCTTGATCTTAAATGGCTCATTGAAGATAGTCCAACATACACAGATTTATAATCTTACTCGTGACAGAAACATATTATAACATACATACATGTAACCATTTTCACATAATTGAAGCACATACACATGAGCGTCTTTTTGTCTTAGTGGGATTTAATAAAGATGCTCAAATGTCAGTTAAAACAATATGCCACAACCATCCGATTCAAAAAACTGTTAACAACCCAAGTTGCAGCCCTAAATAAAACCGCCAAAAAATAACCGACCACATAATAATAAACTTCAAAGCATTAATCTTTCTTTCATAATCAATGCTTTCAAGATACCAAATGTAAAGGGTCTTTCCCACAAAGAAACACAGTTACATTCACCTATTATTAAGCTTGGTTACCATAACGTGTTATCATTGCAGAATCAATTGTTAAGTTTTTATGTGAAATGTAACAAGTTGAATAATGCCCGCAAGCTGTTCGATGAAATGCTTGTTAGAAATGTGGTGACTTGGAACACTTTGGTCCGTGATTCGCATATGGGTTTATGTTATTTTAGACGAATGTTGTTGGAAAAGGTCAACCCGGATCGTGTAACTTGCTTGAATTTAGTTGTAATGTCGGTTCAAGTGGGACGGATTGAGATGGGTAGACAGTTTCATTGTTGTATAGTGAAATGGGGATTTGGTAAAGATTGTTATGTGAATAGTTGTGTTGTGGATATGTATGCTAAACTTGGATTTGTGAGAGAAGCAAGATGTGTTTTTGATGATGTGTTGGAGAAAGATTTGGTTTTGTGGAATGTAATGGTGTCTTGCTATGCGTTAAACGGGTTAAGGGATGATAGTTTTAAAGTGTTTTGGATGATGCGGGTTGAGGGGGTTAATGGTGATGAGTTTACATATACGAGTTTGGTGAATTGTTGTGTTAGTTTAGCGTATTGTGAATTGGGAAAGCAAGTTCATGGTCTTGTACTTAGATTTGGGTTTGACCGGGACGTGGTGGTGGCTAGCGCACTTGTTGACATGTACGCCAAGAATGAAAGCATCATTGATGCACGTAAGGTGTTTGATGATATGTCTCCAAGAAACGTGATCTCTTGGAACACTATGATTGTGGGTTATGGACAGTGTGGCGATGGTAAGGAAGCCATAAAGCTACTAACAGATATGTTACAAGAAGATATTTACCCGGATGAACTAACTCTAGCGAGTGTTTTTTGCTCGTGTGGGGATATCTCTTTGAACAGTCAAATCCTGCAAATTCATTCTTACGCGTTCAAAAGTGGAATTATGTCTTTCTTACCAGTTTCTAATTCTCTTGTAAACGCGTACTCCAAATCAGGGAACATAGTATCTGCTTTAAAATCATTTAATGCGATTAAAACACCCGATCTTGTGTCATACACTTCCATGGTTCAAGCATACGCGTTTCATGGTCTTTCAAGAGAAGCTGTTGATCTTTTTAAGAAAATGGTATTAGAGAGAGTATCAAAACCTGATAAAATAATGTTTCTTGCTGTTCTTTCTGCGTGTAGCCATGGTGGATTAGTAAGTGAGGGTCTACATTACTTTGAATCAATGAACAAAGATTACAAGATTATGCCAGAACTCGAGCATTACACTTGCCTAGTTGACCTACTCGGTCGAGCTGGTCAACTTGACGAAGCTTTTAATGTTCTAGTTTCAATGCCAATGCGGCCTGGACCTGACACATTGGGATCTTTCATTGGACATTGTAAAGTTTATAAAAATCTGGAGTTGGCAAAATGGGCAGGTGAAAAACTTTTATTGTTGGAGCCAAACAAGAATGTTAATTACGCCTTATGTCTAACACGCTTGCCTGTTCTGGGAGATGGTCTGACGTGGCAAGGATTCGTGAGGCGATGCAAGATAAATGCGGTTTAAAGGAACCGGGATGTAGTTGGTTAGAGGTTGTTGAAATTTGAAATGACAACCGACGACCGACTAAATGGGTATTTGTTGAAATGACCATTATACCCTTTCGATGTTAACTATGTTTTTACATAGTTTTTTTGATGTTTAGCATTTGATTTTCGGAAGAAGGTAAAGTCATGGTATACGGTTTTCGGATTATCTAACATGTAAAAGGGAAAATAAGTTAAGAGACAAGGTATATCTCAACATCATTAAAGCAATATGTGCAAAAATAAAATTTATATAAGATTGTAAATATACAAAATCCCATGAGTTTACATAATTAACAAAACCACCATCATCATAAAATGTTATCCATTTATCACTCTCTTTCTCATTTACATTTTTTGTTTCCTATAATCCTATTGGTGATTTGGTGGTTACCACAAGCCCCATACAACATATGTGGTGGTGTGTGAGGTAATTTGATAGTGTGCAAATCACCTCCTTCATAAAAGTTATTGAAGGATATCCTACGCGTTCGCTTGCGGGTCTTCACATCTCGAGAGGGAATCTTGTCGAGTCAACTGGTAATCTCTACTTGTAGACTCTTGATTTTCACGTTCGGTCGCATTGACTTTTGAGCAAAGAAAAAAGAAGGAAGCTGTGTATATCGATACGTGCCACACGCTGCAAACAAGTTTATGTAAACAAAACATTATCAATATTAAATCAATGTACCAACATGTGCCTGGTTTAAGAAATATTCTATCACAAGGTCAGCCGATTAGTGGCCAACCTTTTTCCATTTTATGGGTCCGATTACTGGATTAGTGATACTTGTAATCGAAGCCATAAAATGTTCATTTTCCATTTTGTGGGGTCCATATTATTGTACTATGTACCCCACAGAATGTCTTGATTATTTGGCAGCCATTGGTACCCACTAACCTGTGCCAAAACCAGTAACTTTGAGTTGATTCAAGACTCCAGCTTATGGCAGCCATTGATAATGCAACAAATCCCGTAAGCGCAAAAAACCATCGAAAACGTCTAACAAGTGTTTTTACAAGGTTATGAAACCATCCTTTTAATGTTTGCCACCTGGTACGTTTTAATATTCATAAGATTACAGTTTCGTAACCCAAAGATTTCATATTCATAACGAAAATAATCTCACCAATGATGCATATTCAGGAAAAGTTCTGCAGAAAGCGAGAATCGTCTATAATGAGTAAAGAACTCGATCAACCAACCAGCAAGAAGACCGGTTGCTCCAATTGCTATTACAAGAACAATGTTGGAGGACCTGTGAAAAAGATTAAACCGATGAAGAAGAACGTACAGCTTTCTATGAAAGTGGGAAAACCCGTAAAGCATACCGTGTAGCTCTGGTTTCTGACATGAGTGCTGTAAGGATTGCAGCCACCATATGAATCGCCCTCTTTGAAGTTTCATCAATGGTAGCTAAATATACAAATGTGCTCACCACAGCCATGAATGAAAGCCAGAAATCCATGAACTGAACAAACATCGGTAACACATTTTGTTACAAGTCCATAACATTTGAGGGTGTGTGTCACAACAGGAGATTTCATTTTACTAACCTGCAAAACATGTAAAGATAGCGCGCACCAGGTGCCAACATCACACGCATGATATAAGCCACTTGAAATACCACTAGAAGTATACATCACCCACTCTGCAAATGCCTGCATTTGACAGAATTATGCATATTTATGTTCAGATTAAATTTAAATGTAATCAAAATAGGATAAAAGATGCTGCTTTTGACTTTTCAAAGTCAAACAGATTTCAAGAAATCAAATTTGATAACCAAATTAAATAACATGAAGTGTATAAGTTCCACTATCGTTACCTTTTGACGTAGGGCCCAATAAGCGGGAAAAACGGATGCAACATTTGATGCGATAAGCGAAACCGACTGAAGTATATGCCCTACAAGAAATGTTAAGGGACATCATATAACATTACAATTTATGTCATTGCTTTGATGAAAAAAGTAAAAAGAGGCAAAATACACACAACCTATATGAAATAACCATACATCCACTTCCATATTTACAGTAGGCTCACTGAAAATATCTTCCAAATTCCAAGATTACCCTTGAAAATTATTGTGTGTACTATGTAAAGGATCCAACCATAATGTAAAAAACTAAGGGTGCATTGATAACTTCACACAAGGTAAGGGTATTTTGTAACTTCACATAAGCTATTATACATACCACCATTTGCATGTTCAAAAGACTGAGAACCAAACTCAGAACCCCATGAATGTCGATGCTCTGCCCCCTTTGTCCATCCTGGATACATATAGTTTGTAGCTTATGTCTAAGCACTATATCATTCATTCATACTCGATGCAGGGGGACAGATGGCAGAGCATCGACATTCGCCCCACGCCCCTCCTAGATGAAAGAAAAAAAAAGATTCTTAATAAGTGTGTTCCAGAAATTAAAAAAAACATGCAAAAAACATGAATATGAAGATGTTAACAGTGGGTCTCCTGTACTTCATGGAATTATGGAAATAAATAAAAAAAATCAATTTTTACATTTATTCATTTATTCATTTGAGTTACCTCGATGGGAGACAAGTTCAACGCTACAGTCAAAGCCTCCATGTGTATGATCACAGTTACAATAGCTGAAATAAGTTATAATGATACAACATATCACTAAAAGCAAGT
This sequence comes from Ambrosia x helenae, assembly GCA_030844895.1. Classification (NCBI taxonomy): domain Eukaryota; kingdom Viridiplantae; phylum Streptophyta; class Magnoliopsida; order Asterales; family Asteraceae; genus Ambrosia; species Ambrosia x helenae. The sequence continues at coordinate 13,459 of JAUTDX010005591.1, read as the reverse complement.
GAGCAAACAAGAGTAATATCTTTGTACCATAATGCAGCATTTGACTAAACATAATTTCAAGAAAGTGTTTGACCTATCTTATCAAATGTCTAAAATATCATTCATTGCCAACAAAAAAAACCAAGCTTTATTTAAATATGACAAATTACCTGTAGAGTGACAATCCACTCATTTCAAAACAACATTTGACATGTTCCATGAGAAGAACACCTTCTCGGGCATCTTTCTACCGAAATAGACATAGTAGTTTGACTTTGACTTTGATGAGAAGAAACCAAATGCTTTATACCAAAACCCCAAGTCCCTCCTCTAGCATAGACGATATAAAAACCGATATTTCTTTCATCTGAATCATACAACTTAAAGAACATAGAACCATTACTGTTACTAGTCAAATTCACATAGAAGTAATCCCATTTATCTTCCAATGGTAATCCACCGTATGACAAATAAATTTCATAATTCAATTTGGTATCTGAGTTTATTTGAACATGAATGCTTCCTCCGGCTGCATCCGATGGGATGTCTACTACAAAATAAGTCCATGCAAAGTCTTGACTTTGACTTTGATTGAGTGAATTGTAGCTGAGAAGAGGCTCAAGAAGGAAATTAGATGAACGTGAAGATCCATTATCGCTTACGGGTATATAATACGACTCAAAAGGAAGAGCAGGATTCTTCCTCAAAATTGTCTGTGAATAAAAGGACATTTAAAACCACATCACACTAGAGTTAGACGGGTGGGTCAACTTGGGTTGTATCTTATTGCTAATGGGTCAACGCATAAAATAAAATAAAAATATAGTTAAAAAAAGTTGAAGGTCCAACAGGTCAAAGGCCTGTTGGACCTGTTGAGATAATTCAAGTAAAAACATTGTTACGTGTTTGTTTATTAGATGAGCTAACTGTTACAAATAACCGATTCTATTTATTTACCACGAAATGAGAAAATGTGATACTTTTAGTGTTTTGTAAGGTCAATATGACATCAAGTTGCACAATAAATTGCATATAAGAGCTAATTATATTTATAACGAACCTGGAGCATGTATCGTTCCCATGTACAGTTCACACCAGCTTTATTTTGAGGACATTGACGCATTTGCCACGTCAGCGAATAGCAAACCTTCATGTTCCTTATTGTTCCATTTGATAGGTCCAGGGGTAAAATGAGGATATACCACCGGCCAACTTTTGACGATTGTATAGCCAAAGGGACATCAATGATATTACCCGAATAATCATGAACAGATGACGATGGCATGACACCATGCCTAACGTAACACATTAAACCCATGCTACCATGATAACTTGTACTGTCTGGAAGTTGATTTTGGTTGACTTTGACTTCTGAAGTTGAGATCGTTATTTTTTCAGAAACTCCAAACAAGTCCAAAGTGTAGACTTTAGCTTCATTTGGACCACTGCACGAGCTTTCATAGTTGTTTCTGCAAGAAACAAAGTTTTCTTGTATTGAATTCTGGTCAACACAAGAAAGTTGGTCAATGGTTTGGTTACAGAACCGGCCTGAGATAGATGGACCCATACAAGCTTCAATGCTCACATTTCCACTAAAAGAAAACCCGATCCTCGATTTATCTGTAGCAGAAAGTATATACTAATGATAAAAAAAGTATGATATTGACATTATATAATTGTTTAAAAGAATGGTGTTACCATCTTTGATTGGGTCCTTGTTGAGTTGTTGATCCAATGCCATTGAATAGGCCAAAGTACCATACACCTGGAGAAATCTGTTAAACAACATGACACATGCAATTTTAATTACCTATATGTGTGTGCGCGCGCGCGTTTAAGCCTGGCCACTGCCTTGAAACTATAGAGGGGAAACCAAACCTGCTCATTTGTTAGTCTTAAAAGAATATTTTTCTGCATGGGATAACACTTCTCTGCAAATTGGAGACTTTGTGTTCCGAAAGATTCATAAGAAATAGGATCCAGCACTGCAAAACCGAGTGAAAAATAAAAATAAAAAATAAAAAAATAATAAAACTTCATTTTATAAAATCTTAAATCGAACAAGCCATTAAAAACAATTGTGTTTTCAAATATGTGTTTCGTGAAAATTGCAATAAAAAAATTAACAAAAGTTTCGACAGTTGACGGCGTAGCTTGTTGCTCGCCTACCTGCCATCCTAATGTAAATTGCCCTTTTATTAATAAAAAAATTTTTTATATTTAAAAAAGAACATCATGTTGATTTAACTTTACCAACAAAAATTGATGATTATAATCTACATCAATAAGATTTCCTTTTTGTTACTATTGACAGGTAATTTAAAGAGGTAGCATATAATAAAAACTACCTGGCCGATCAAGCCAGAAAATTTCATGTCAAATTCGGTAATCATATTCATACAATACACGGAAATTTAATGCAATGTAAGTAAGTATATTATTTTGAACAAAAGAGTTTACCATTGTACCTAAACCAGTTATAGAGTTGTTATATGCATCAGGCAAAGGAGGGCTGCCTTCGCGGACACATATCACTGCGAGATTATATATATTGGCTTGCTTAAACTGATCTTTATCCTAGAATTTCAAAAAAAAAAAAAAAACATGTTCAACAACAAAAAGATAAACAACGAATGAATAAACCGACAAGACCAAAAATCGATGAAATACGACTTGTTGTAATAGAAAAGATATACTTACATGGTGTACATCAGACTCTAAAGCAATAGTCATTGAAGAAAATAATGTTGGTATATCAACTGCAAAGAAAGTTAAGAAGCAGTATCAGATAAAAAAAACTCTTGGCTAGATAATGATTCAAAACTATGAACAATTTAAGATGAAATCACAGAGGTAAAAAGCATGAACAAAGCAATTTAAACATAGTACAGTTCATCCAAATGTAATCAAACAGTAGCCAAGTGGTAGCTTTATTTAATCCCTTGAAATATTGACCGGTGTAAGTCCCAGCTAAGAAAATATTTTGTGACGGTCCTAACTTTTAATTTATTTTCTTTCAATGTTACTAACTAAAATTAAATCAGTTGGTTTTTGATGAAATTGACTGCCACATAAGCTGTCAATGTTAGCAAAAAAGTTTGAGTTTTTGCCGTATAAGCGCTCCACGTCATCAAAAACTAACTGAGTGAATTTTTAGTTGGTATGGCATCGTCAAGAGAAAATACGTTAAAAGTTAGGACTGTTGCCTACCAAAAAGTCAAAGTTAAGATTATTTAAATTCAATAACCGACTAATTAATAATTATTAACCCATACGAAACTGGTAAAATAAGTACATTAAGAACCAGAAAGAAAGAGATAATAAAAATTCGGAAATGGATGGCCGCGCAGCTTGTTGCCGCCTGTCCGTTATCTTCATATAATTTTCTTTGTCTTGGAAATGAAAGTTTTTTACTTAAAAAAAATAAAAATAAAAAAAATAAATGAGAAGCATGAAATGAAGTGGAAAACCCAACTGGGTGACGATGATTACCTCTGATATAACGCCAATCATATGGTCTGATCGAAGTTTTACGGTAAGTAAAGCTTGAAATTGTGAAAGAACCATCTTCATGCGAACAACAACCAACGACGAGGAAAGTAGTCAAATAAATTAAAATATTAAACCGATTGGAATAAACAAAACCCAGGATCCAATAATCGGCCATTTGATTATCATATGAATACTGCAGGTGATTGTTGACGTGTATAATATAATCAACTGGGGTTATAGTTTATTATTGAAACAAAGAACAGAGATGTTGACTTTGGTTGGTTGACTCTTAGTCCTCTAGATGGTCAAAGTCTTGTACAAAATATATAAAAAGAAATATGATAAAGAGTGAGCTTTAGACCAAACGAAAAATGTTAAACATGAAAGTATTGGAAATTAAAGTTTAAAGTGAAAAAGTTGGGGTTTGGTTTTTGGCATGGGCTCGCCGATTGTGAGAAGAAAGATAGTGGGTTTTTTGGTGGGGTCATCTCATGGGGTGTGTGTGATTGGTGTGTATGGTAAAATGGTGGAGTCTTTGGTTTTAGGCTACTTTAGACTTCATGTTTCCAGTGTTTATGCTACTTTAGGGTTGAAATGACGTGACACGGTGAAATTGGTGCACCCCAGGCTACAAGCCGAGTGCGCCCCCTTATAATCCTACACCTTTAAATCTATACTTTTTAGTTGGTGTTAACTCTTTTAGCAAGTGGAAACCCTTTTTTTCTATTGTGAGAGGGTTAACTTGGTCATCTTCATAAATTTTAAATCCTACTTTTCATCCAAAATTTGGTTGACAATAAGAGTTTGGTTAATGTTGTTGGGCCCAATTAATAGTGGGCCAAATTCTTGAAAAGGTGACAAATAGTCAATCTCATACTCTCATAAGTAATAGTGTTGAAATGGTTGATATCCTTATATGCGATAGATTTATCATTAATTATATATCAAAACAAAATGGCCATGAATAGTATCTAATTCAGGTTGGGTTATATTTAATTAAGGTTGGCTTTTTTGTCTAACTTACCTTCCAAAGTTGACTGCTCTGTTTTGACCGACTCAACTTACTTGACTCTCGTCTTGAACTTTCATCTACTCTCCAACATACCAACTAACATCACCATCATCATCATCCACCATAATAACACCATCAATCTGGATCATTGTTAGTATAACAATCACCCTGGTCACTACCCAATATAAATACCAACATCTTTTCATAAACAGTTTGTTTATTATTTTTCATCAATCATGCGTATCTTACTCATCGTCTTCATCAGTCATCATCAGCATCATCTCTTTCATAATTAATTATATATATATATATATAATCAAAACAAAACACGTCGGTGCTACAGTAGCACGACGACCAAAATTATGAAATTGACCTCCGAACAAATTACGGTAGTGTCCTGTTTTTTCTTTTTACTCGGCTACAATCAAGGAAGCAAAATTCGCTTTTCAACGCTGCAGCAGAACGTAAGTCCAGTGATGACGACAATTAATACGGTAATCAAGGTTCCGATCGATTTCAAGTATAAAGCTTAATGTTAGATTTAGTTAGATCAACGAGGATCCGTGCTGCATGACCCATTTCCGCCTATAAGAAGTGGTTTGGCAATCAGATTTGGGGGTTTTTGGTCTCGGAAACCCTAACAAGCATTTCAAAGAAAGAGAGATGCTGAAATAATAGAGATGCTCGGGGGATTTCGATGGGCGTAAAGAGAGTGAAACTAAGTGATTTTTGGGTGACTAAGAATAAGAAAGAGAGAGACAGAAGTAAACTAGGTGAAGGAAAGTAAACTTAGTTTGTAAACTAATGAGACACATAATTTTGTAAAAAAAATTATTAGATAATTTTACCAGCAAATGTTGCTCATGTTTTGTCCACACAACTAATGACTGTGCTCTTTTTTTTTTTTATTGCAAACCAAAAGTTTGCAATACTTTTTTAAACAATATCAGATATGAGTGTGTCATTTTATTGAAATTTTGTTAAGCGAAAGTTTATAATTTAACGAACATGAGTTAGGGTTTGTGATTTCATTGAAATTTAGTTAATGAGTATGCTCTCTGTGTTGTATGTACTAACATCATGTTATGGATCGGATTAGCTTTCTTCATGAACTGATCTTACTAGCGTCCCCGCCGCAACACGCGGGAAACCACCTAGTTTATATGAAAAATAATGTCTCTAAAATACTATTTTCAATTTTTCAAAAATACTTGAACCATATAAATAGTATCAAAAGTAAAACCAGATTTAATTTTAAGAAAACCATTACAAATGCTTCATTCACACAATGATTTCAATGATCTTGCCTTCTTAGGCTTCCCCCCTCTCTTTTTTCCTGTTGTAACCTTTTTGTTATAAGCCAATTCCATCTTTGTGGGACCCATCTCAAACGTTTCAGGTTCGAATCTTTTCCCCTCCTCTTTCTGTATGTCGGTATCATCGTTATTAAAACTCGTTTCCTTAACATCGTTGTAATTAGATGCAACTATCGCAGGTTCATTATACACGGTTCCTCTTTTCTTACCCAAGACGGTCCAAACCCCGAATAATAATAGAACTCATACGGACCTGTTGAAGCCCGTTTCTTGGTTTTCCGAGACCGGGCCCCTGCCATCGACCTGGGCCTGGGCTTTGTCTTGGTAGACCACACGGCATGCTTTTGCAGCTCAATGACATGTTGATCACACATATTTTCACCATCTTTCACTACCCTCCCACATTGCCATCCTTTTTCATCTATTACATCACATAACAATATTTCTTCTCCATCTCTATTCATATCTCCCTCCTCAACCCCTAAATTTTCCTTATGATCGTTCTTCGTATCGACAAGATTCTCGTTTTCACCTTCGAAGGTCTTCACCGAGGCCACAACGTGATCACCGAGAGTGATCTTTCTACAAACCACGAATCAAATACAAGAAAAAATTATATTTAACTATCTTGATCCATGGCAACTATATTCTAGTTGTTCTCAGTATAGTTTGTACAATGATATTAAAATATAAAATATATCATACTTAAAATTAGCAATTAATATCGACGTTATCGTTCTTCATTACACATTTGAACCCACATCTTCAACAACAAGATCAGATTTCATCCAAAACCCATAAAGAAAATGGAAAAAAGAATCAAACTTCACCTTTTTATCTTTATGTGACATTACACACTCTTCTAACCGTACTCCTAAAGACACATTTTTTTACCCGTTAACTTACACACCCTTGTAATCCTATCATATTCATAAAAGACAATTTCTACAGATCTTGATATAGTTAGGCTACAAGTCCTTTGCAGAATAAACTTAAATTAAATTTAGACCGACCGTAGTGGTCCGCCAAATTCACGCTCCTCCCCACCTTTCATTGGCTCAACCAAATCTCAAGACAATAACGCCCAAATGCAACGTTAATTTTTTCACGGCACAAACCAAAAACCACATTTAGCGCCCTTGGGGGCGGTGTTGCAGCGCCAAATGGGGCGTGAATTGACCCTTCCACACCCATTTCACCCACCATTACACATGGTCTTATACATAAAGATTTACACACACAATTAATTTTAAGACAAATGAATACAGTATATAAACATAAAAAAAAACCCTAGATGTTAATTTGGTTTATGAATAGTTATTAATTATTAATTAATTACCTCACACTATCTTTAACGGGATCAATCGAGCTTCCATTTCGAACACAATTAACGTCGTAGTGAACCTCATAATCATCAAACTGTGTAAACAAGAAACATGTTTGCAATGTTTTCAAGAAAACCAATAAGCATAATAAATTAATAATACTCATTAATCTGATAAACAAATAAAAACCCATGTGAGCAATCGACTTATCGAGCTTAATTTGACGATGAAAATTGTGGGATTTTTTTTTTATTATTCACGATAAACCCTAGAGAGCACAATTAGAATGAAGAAACTGAAGCAAATAAAAAAAATGTTTTTAGTGTTCTTAAATGGGTTTTCTTGTTTTAACATAACTAGTTCATGAAACAGATACAAAAAAAAAAGTTACAGAGTAATGACAATTGAAGTATTGTTTGTTACCTGGTGTAACGAAGAAGATGAATCTGTAGATGGGAAATTAGTGATGATATCCCATGGAGATTGGTTGAGCTGGCAAAAGTGTTTCTGTAGCACACATTCATCATCACCATCATTTGAAACATTTGTGTTTATGTAAAAAAGTTTGGAGATTATTATTATTATTATTATTATTATTATTATTATTATTATTATTATTATTATTATTATTATTATTATTATTATTATTATTATTATTATTATACACTACAGAGCACAAGAATGAATAAAATGAAGCAAATAAAGAAAAAGATTGTTAGTGTTCTTAAATGGGGTTATCTTGTTTTAACATAACTTATTCATGAAAAAAAAAACAAAGAAAAAAAATTATAGATTATAAATGATTAAATGAAGATTGAAGTATTGTTTGTTACCTGGTGTAAGGAAGAAGAGGAATCTGCATCTGTGAAATTAGTGATGATATCCCATGGAGATTGGTTGAGCTGGCAAAAGTGCTTGTGTAGCAGACATTGATCACCATCATTTGAAACATTTGTGTTTGGGTAGAAAAGTGTTGAGATTTTTGCATTTTTTCGTATTCTCATGGTGGAACTAGAAGAAATGGAACAGAGAAGCAAGGTGGGTAGAGTCTATTGGTGTGAATATAGAGTAATGTACAAGTTTTAATGCTGCAAGATGTATAAGTACGTGATGGGATGGGTAAGTTTTTGTACCAAGTATGGTTGTAGTCAAGTTGAGCCGAGCAAAGAGCCAGATTCGGCTCGAGCTTAAGATTGGTTTGTAAAAAGGTTGACCATTCTCGTTAAGAATGAAAAATGTAATTTACTCTTATAGATAATATTAATTTTTCAAAAGAAAGGTATGGAAGTATCACGGAGCAAGGGCGTCATAGGGTAGACATGATCGGATACCCCAACGTGATCGGTGACGCCACCGCTGACGGCTTGGGTGAGGGTAATCAGGTTTGTCAAGCGTGTGTTATTTATGTTTGTCAAGCGTGTGTTATGTATATATACTCGATGATATGCATTTTATAAATATGACGGTCTTTATAAGCGTAAAATGTCCATTTTTTTATTTGGTAAAAGACAAAACACAGAATATTCTTTTTATTAATATTAAATTATTTAAATACCGAACACCCGACTTTGTGGACCCACTCACCTTGGTCTTCACTCTTCAGCCACGACCATCCACCTTCGTCTTCGACCACGACCCACTCATATTTGTATTACAATCATACTTTCCAAAAGATCTCTGGCTAACTTTTTCATGACCCTACAACTCCGTCTGTTTTCCAGCTGTTGATTGCCCTCGTTTGTTTGGTCCTTTGGAGATGTTCATGGCTTCCAGGGAGGGTAGAAGAAGGTTTGGTCCTTTGGAGATGTTCATGGCTTCAAGGGAGGGTAGGGGTGGGGCCCACAAGATTATTATAATTAAGTTTTATATTTATTTAGCTTATTTATTTTTTTCTGACTATTTAATTAATGATGTTTCGGCCACTTTACACGTCGTTAGCTTGTTAGGCTTGTTAGTTACACACTTACACCACAGTTACGAAATTCATACCACGAGCATCGGTGTAATTTGAGGGCATTGATAAAAAAAATGTGTAAAGCACTAGTACCATCCTTATAATTAAATCGTTTATTTATGTATAAAAAGTTTACAAACAAAAACAAAAAGGAAGATTCACACATCTTTCCATGATTCTTATACACAATTACATAGCAAACACACACATTTGACATTTCTATTATTGAACCCTTTAACTTGAATCGGTTCAAAGTGAAATGGAAAAAAACAACTGCAGTGTGCAGACAAGTAGGTCAACATCACCAACTAAAACTTATGGACTCAAAATGCAAGTTTGATGCTAGCCCAGATGAACATATGTTTGCAACCTCATGCCTCAACTTCTTTGGCCCACAAACAAGGACTCCAACACTTGATTCTTTTTGCTCAAACAACATTCCTATAATAAACAATAAAAAAGTAAAAATTAATCAACCGGTATAAGTTTCTATATATATAGTAGCTTTGCTTTGAATATGATTATTGCCTATTTGAAGAGAAGTAATGAGTATAATTAGATATTGTTGCCATAAGTACATGTGGACAACATCTTTTGCGCTTGGTGATGATTGCTTAACAAGTAGTTATTCAAATGAGGTTAAGGGTTTGAGTTCTGCCAAAAGTAGGGGTGAGCAAACCTTAACCGTTAACCGAAATTAACCGATAACCGAATCGTAACTGAACCGAATTAACCGATAACCGATATTAACCTACGGTTACTGTTAAAGTTATTTGGATTAACCGATTAATCTGTTATGGTTATGGTTAAGGGTGTCACAAAAACCGAACATTAACCGAACCGAACCGAATGAATTAAGATATGCTTTTAAAATATATCTATATTTAAAAATATACATGTTTAAGGAATCAAATTATTTATATACATAAAATTTACATATACAAAACTTTTGTACGTAATACAATTAGTTTTAAATGGTTCAAAATAATAACTATTATTAAAATTAGACTCATTTTATGCTTGTGTATTTCTTTGTGTCTTTATTTTATTTTATAAAAATGATTATAACTGAGACAATAATCGTCTAATATGTTTAGTTAGTTTATATTTTAGTTCAACCTAGATTGGTTAATTAACAAAAATTAACCGAAAACCAACCATAACCGAGCCTCATAACCGATTAACCGAAACCGAAGTTCGGTTATGGTTATGGTTAAGAAAAATCCATAAACGAAACTAGCGGTTATGGTTATGATTAATGGTAATAACCGAACCGAACCGCCATTTGCACACCCCTAGCCAAAAGCGCATTGTTGTAAAAATTTACTTAAAAAAAGTAACAAGAATTTGTTTTAGAAAATTTAATAATAAACTTTTTTTTCATTTTGTATAATCTATAGACTCGTGGACATGATTGGGGGATAAAGGTATACAGGCCTGACTCCTACTAGTGTCACATCTAATGATTTAAAAATGTTAAATAGAAACTTACTCTTAAGATCTGGTCTTTCACCATAATGTACATTTGTGGATTGAATGAGTGAATTTGGGGCACGCTTTCGAGCTCTTTATCCATGTTATAAAACCATGAACTGGGTGAGCTAACAGGTGTCACACCTTCCATGTTTTGAATTTGCTTCGAGTCCATAGTAGTTTTCTTGTTCCACAAAAACCCACACAACATGTTATCATTATAGACAAACAAATGAGTAACATATTCAATATGGCTTTCAATCCATACGAATACACTTTGTTCGTGTTGTTATCAATAGGGTAGATGTAAAATCTCGTTAGAAGTCCCATAGATAAAAGCAAAACCACAAACAAAGATGAAATTATCGCGCCAAGCCATAACCAACCATTTTGTCCTAATATTGGAGTTATGGGTGCATCAGAGGGGTTTGGTTTGAGCCAAATGGTCCTTACTAGTTTCTTATCATTGGCCGTAGGTTGTTTCTCTCGTGTCACATAGGCCTCGATTTGTAACTCTAACTTAGAAAATCCTATTGGTGCACCAGACGCAGGCAACAACAATTCGAGCATCGTGAGATCTGAAGAGTCTTTAAACGCACTTATTAAGAGAATTTTGGAGCTTTACGTTTTAGAGTTTCTGTAATGTAAACAAGCTCCCTAAATATCGAAATAAATGGTGTGATCCGCTTCCTCCACTCACCATCACTAGCGTTAACGTGCCTGAAACCCCAATTTGTTTTAGTAAACATAAACTAACTATGAGACATTTGGACTTATCAATATCAATGTAGCTCACCAAACAATAGCTTATAGCTTATAGGTTTAAAAGACAAAACACAGAATATTTTTTTTTTAATATTAAATTATTTAAATACCGAACACCCGACTTTGTGGACCCACTCACTTGGTCTTCACTCTTCAGCCACGACCATCCACCCTCGTCTTCGACCACAACCCACTCATATTTGTATTACAATCATTACTTTCCAAAAGATCTCTGCCTAACTTTTTCATGACCCTACAACTTCGTCTGTTTTCCAGCTGTTGATTGCCCCTCGTTTGTTTGGTCCTTTGGAGATGTTCATGGCTTCAAGGGAGGGTGGGGGTGGGGCCCACAAGATTATTATAATTAAGTTTTATATTTATTTAGCTTATTTATTTTTTTTCTGACTTTTTAATTAATGATGTTTCGAACTCCTTTACACGTCGTTAGCTTGTTAGGCTTGTTAGTTACACACTTACACACCATAGTTTACGAAATTCATACCACGAGGAGCATCGGTGTAATTTGGGGGCATTGATAAAAAATATGTAAAGCACAAGTACCATCCGTATAATTAAATCGTTTATTTATGTATAAAAAGTTTACAAACAAAAACAAAAAGGAGATTCACACATCTTTCCATGATTCTTATACACAATTACATAGCAAACACACACATTTGACATTTCTATTAATTGAACCCTTTAACTTGAATCGGTTCAAAGTGAAATGGAAAAGAACTTCAAAGTGCAGACAAGTAGGTCAACATCACCAACTAAAAACTTATGGACTCAAAATGCAAGTTTGAAGCTAGCCCAGATGAACAAATGTTTGCAGCCTCATGCCTCAACTTCTTTGGCCCACAAACAAGGACTCCAACACTTGATTCTTTTTGCTCAAACAACATTCCTATAAATAAACAATAAATAAGTAAAAATTAATCAACCGGTATAAGTTTCTATATAGAGCTTTGTTTTGAATATGATTATTGTTGATTGGAAGTAAAGAGTATAATTAGAAAATGTTGCTATAAGTACATGTGACAACATCGTTTGCGCTTGGTAATAATTGCTTAACAAATAGTTATTCAAATGAGGCTAAGGGTTTGAGTTCTGCCAAAAGCGCATTGTTGTAGAAAATTTGTTGTAAAAAGTAACAAGAATTTGTTTAGAAAATTTAATAATAAACTTTTTTTTTTCATTTTGTATAATCTATGACTCGTGGACACCTCTAACTAATTAAAAATGTTAAATAGAAACTTACTCTTAAGATCTGGCCTTTCACCATAATGTACATTTGTGGATTGAATGAGTGAATGTTGGGGCAAGCTTTCGAGCTCTTTATCCATGTTATAAAACCATGAATTGGGTGAGCTAACAGGTGTCACACCTTCCATGTTTTGAATTTGCCTCGAGTCCATAGTAGTTTTCTTGTTCCACCAAAAACCCAACAACATGTTATCATTATAGACAAACAAATGAGTAACATATTCATATGGCTTTCAATCCATACGAATACACTTTGTTCGTGTTGTTATCAATAGGGTAGATGTAAAATCTCGTTAAAAGTCCCATAGATAAAAGCAAAACCACAAACGAAGATGAATTATCGCGCCAAGCCATAACCAACCATTTTGTCCTAATATTGGAGTTATGGTTGCATCAGAGGGGTTTGGTTTGAGCCAAATGGTCCTTACTAGTTCTTATCATTGGCCGTAGGTTGTTTCTCTCGTGTCACATAGGCCTCGATTTGTAACTCTAACTTAGAAAATTCTGTTGGTGCACCAGATGCAGGCAACAACAATTCGAGCATGGTGAGATCTGAAGAGTCTTTAAACGCACCTTATTAAGAGATTTTTTGGAGCTTTACGTTTTAGAGTTTCTGTGATGTAAACAAGCTCCCTAAATATCGAAATAAATGGTGTGATCCCGCTTCCTCCACTCACCATCACTAGCGTATCGTGCCTGAAACCCAAGTTTGTTTTAGTATACATGAACTAACTATGAGACATTTGACTTAACAATATCAATGTAGCTCACCAAACAATAGCTTATAGGTTTAATTGTTAATAAGAACAAACAAAACATACATAAGTACAGAAAGGGGTGGCGGCGCAGCTTGTTGCCTGCCTGCCCGCTATCTTGT
>JAUTDX010005590.1:0-36484 GCA_030844895.1 Ambrosia x helenae | reverse complement strand
CCCATTATTGTGTGTAGCAAAACAGATTTGCAACCAATAGTATTGCGGTTTAACATATTAGTATTAGCGTGTGCGTGTGTTCATGTGTACAATGTTCTTGTAGATATGTTTATTCGTCAACAATTTCCTTTATTTTTCCAAAATAAACAAAACTTTAAAAAGTGTTGTGCCATAACTTATCAATGATTTCCTTTATTGTTCTTGTGATTCATTATAATAAACAACGTAATTTATCAATGAAAAGAGACATGTTTAATACTAGACTTGACAAATCTAAAACATATGAGTATGGTCCTAATGAACCTTCGAATCTTTTCATAGCATGCACCAAGATCCAGACCAGTGACTACCTATCTAGGTTTGATCCGATCCGATCTGGTTTCAAGAGGACATGCTAGGGGCGTCAATCATGTCGAATTGGTGGTTGACGGGTTGAGCTCTTCAAACCCTTACATGACACATATCTTTGTTCGCGTAAAAGACATTAACCCTAGCCCACACCCATTTAATATCATGTAAGCCGAACACAACCCGTTTTACCCCATCAAAACAAATGCATCAAATAAGTTGACGGCTTTGCGGGTGATAATCAAGTTATAAGCATGTCAAATATTAGTTGTAAAATCAGCTTAATGGGTTGCCTTGTTTAATTACACGACTTAAACAAATCAAATCAAACCCAACCCAACCTGTTTATCAAACAAACCAGGTGTATAAAATCACGTGCGTTGCGCGTTTTACAATCGAGATTTAGATGAGGTGTTAATCAATAAATGAATTATACAATCGAGATTCCATTTTGGTTGTAAACGTTAAAAAAAATAAAGAAATCTACACATAAGGTAACACATGAAATTTGTAACGAAATTACATAAGATTATGTTATTTATATTAATAGTATATAATATAATAATTTTTTAAATAAAATAATATGAATAAAATAATAGTATATAATATATTAATAGTGTATAATATAATAAAGTTTTTGAATAAAATAATAGTATATAATATATTAATTAGGGATGAGCATACAAGGCCGAATACCGATCCCGTCCCGTCCCGATCCCGATACCATACCGAACCGATACCGAACCGAGTGGTTTCGGGATTGGTATCGGTACCCATATTTATGGATTTTCATAAATTACCGATACCCATACCGATACCGAACCGATACCGTACCGTTCGGTATCGGTATTGTCGGGATCGGTATAAAAAAGTTTTTGAATAAAATAATAACATATAATATATTAATTAGGGATGAGCATACAAGGCCGAATACCGATCCCGTCCCGATCCCGATACCATACCGAACTGATACCGAATCGAGTGGTTTCGGGATCGGTATCGGTACCCATATTTATGGATTTTCGGTTTCGGTATTATCAGTATCGGTATTATCAGGATCGGTATAATATATTAATAGTATATAATATAATATATTAATAGTATATAATATAATAAAGTTTTAAAATAAAATAATAATATAAATAAAATATATATATTTTACTATTCATTTGCAAACTACTGTTCAAAGTAGTTAGCAAATTAATAGTATATATATATATATATTTTACATTTAACAACCAAAAAACCTAATTATTTTCATTTTCTTGTTTTTTTATATGATTTCCAGTTATATCAACATTGACACCATATTCTTAAGTCTAAATAAAATATCCTAACTAAATAAAGTATGTTTGGCCATTTGGATTCATGTTCTAGTACCATCCGATTTGCTTATTGGGTTTACCGGCCCACACCCGTTTATCAACACAACACCCGTGTTCATAACTCATAAGGGTGGTCGGGGCACTCCCGGCTACACTACCGACCCTCACCAACCCCAACTTGCCATGTCAAAAAACACAAAAAAAAAAACATCAAAAACAACAGTAACGGATCAGTAAAGCTTTTGACCATAGCCGAGGGGATGACGGTGGTATAGCCGTTTGGCTACGGTAGCCGAACCACCCTATCCGACGAGTGTCCCGTCCACCCTAATACAACAAGGTGCACCGACCACATTCAGTCACAAGCACCAGCACAACATAATATTCATTACACTTCATCACCATCGATCACACCCTATTCTTTTTATTTTTGCATTTAGTTTCAACTCAATCATCTTCCTTACGCCAATCCTTGTTTCAACCTACATATAACCGTTATCCAGGTTAATCCCAATCACCTTATCATCGAATATAATTGTAGATCTATTCTAACCTAATTCCTAATACTCAATTAAACTTAACTTTAATCGTTCAATTTAATCCTGATTAGTGATTAATTCTTATCCAGGTTAATCACAATCACTTTATTGTTGATCAATAGCAAATACACACAGTTTTATCGAAGACTATAAACGAAATTGTAGATCTATGTGAGCAATTTAATTGTGCATTTTAATGCTGATTAGTTATTGTTATAGTTATTAATTTATTATCCAGGTTAATTGTTATATAATTGTTATCCAGGTTAATCACAATCAGCTTATCGTCGAATTACTCGACGTTTATTCACGTTTAATAGCAGTTAACTAGCTAGAAGTACAAATCTGCAGAGATTCATTGACAACGAAAAACAAAGGTATGTGTACAGAAATCAACGAAACTGTAGATCTGTTGTGGCGTAAAATGTAAATCGTAATGTGTAAAATTGAGTATAATTGTGCAATTTGATGCTGATTAATGAGTATTGATTAATTTGAATGTGTGTCTCGGTGTGTAGGTTTTGTTATGAAGTTGATCCGTGTAGTCTGAGGGATTTGGAAGATTTAGGTTTTGTAAATTAGAAGATGGCCTGGTTTAGTGGGAAGGTTACGTTAGGGAACTTTGCGGATTTAGCTGGAGCGGTTAATAAGATCAGTGAGAGCGTGAAGAATATTGAGAAGAATTTCGATAGTGCTCTTGGATTTGAAGACAAGGCTGGTGGTGGTACTACTTCCAGTAATGAAGGTACAATGAATCACCTTTGTTTGATATGTCTCTGTTTGTAATCGAATATATTTATTTCATTTGCATTGCAATTGTTTACTACATTGATAAATTTAGAATGTTGTACAGTAAAATAAATGGAATATAGTCATTAGAGCCTGTTTATGGGATTGTAGTGTGCTAATCGCCTAATCTTAGTTTAAAAAAAGCTTGAGGCGCTCTGAAGCGTTTTGGTTCCGCGCTTTTTTAAACCAAGGTGCTAATATCCTGGGATTGTTGCTCCATGCCTTGTTATTTCATCTGATTGTGTGTTTCTTGTAATAAATGGTCCCAATTAGCTCTGGACTGGTTGCTATTGTTAATATGATTGGATTGCCTATGTTAATGTCAAATGAAGTCATCATATCAAATCTCGAGCACTTAAAATTGATTTAAAAAGTTGAATCCAGATGTTACCAATATTTAATGTTGAATATGCAGATTTTGTGGCATTAAACTACAAAAGAGTACCAACAAATATGGCAACATTAGGAAATGTTTAGATTAAGATTTCCCTTGTACTAACTCCTAACCTACAATTACTGCAACGATGAAAAAGGAGAATGTTTGATTATTAGTCGAATTTCTAAAATAATCTCCAATAATGACAATATAAGTGAAGCTTGTGGAATGTGGACCCAAATCAATCACTATTTATTTCTTATGACGACTGTGGGCGAATGTCTATATTTGATTTTGAAAGTTTCTAAACAAGGGAACTTCGCAATATTTATGGTAAATCTTATAAAAAATGCAATTATAAGTTCATGGGTGGACAGAGCATAAAATCTTAACATCTTCAACTGAAATAAGAAGCAACAAATGATATGCGTACAATACCACCGTCTAAACGACAAGATAAACAATAATTTAGTTTGGTTTGATGCAAAATTTTAAAATCACTTTGCATAATATTTTTTATCTTTTCAAGTGTAAAGAAAATCTAGCGTTGATGTATCTTTTGACATAGGTGCAGCAATAAGTCTGTATACTTGATTCCTACTAGGAATCAAGTCACAACTGGCAAAAATATGTCTCCTGGAACCCACATATTAACTAACAGAACAATTGCCTGGATTGGTATAGGTATAAACGAAAAAGAATACATTATGGGACGGCCTATAAACTAGTTCCAGTAAGAGGGTGGCCTTAAGGAAAGATGTAGAATACTTTGGTGGCCTCCACATACATTATCACCCCAAAAAAGACCTGTTAATATCTGCTTTCATGCAAACATTTCTTTAATTATGATGTTGAACTGTTGATAAATCAATCCTGTTTCCGCTGCTATTAGGCTACTAAGTGTATTTTTTTAATTGCTAGTAGCTTCAGGGTCATGGCCCACCGACATAATGGCTTTTATGGGACAAAAAGGTGAGGATGGTACTGCTAAGTCCACAGAAAAAGTCGAATCTTCAGGACCTCAATCTTCATCTTCTGCTAAAGAAAATGATGTGCCTGAAGCCGATAATACGCCTGAATTTGTGAGAGAAGAAAATTTAGAAACTCTAGAGCATGAAGAACATGAAAGTCATCCTTCAGAAATAGATATATCCGAAAAACCTCAGGACATAAATATTGTTAAAAGTGAGAATTCAGATGGTGTCAAATCCCTGGAAACAAATGTATCATATTCCAGTAATGCAGAAAATGTTGCATCTTCCGATAATGCAGAAAATATTGCATCTTCCGACTATGCAGAAAATGTTGCATCCTCAAACAATGCAGAAAATGTCGCATCCTCCGATGATGCAGAAAATGTAGCATCCTCCGATGATGCAGAAAATGTTGCATCCTCCGACAATGCAGAAAATGTTGCATCCTCCAACAATGCAGAAAATGTTGCATCCTCTGACAATGCAGACAATGTTGCATCCTCTGACAATGCAGACAATGTTGCTGAAAAATCAAACATTGCAATAGCCGAAGAGGCAACTACCATTGCTGCTGAAGTTGATTCACAAGCAGATTTAAATGTGGAGCGTGCTGAGCTGTCAGAGTTTGTGGGCAATGCTGTAAGCATGGATGGCTCTGAAGTTGGTATTTTAAAAAAGTCTGAATCAATAGAAGATGAGTCAACTGATAGTGTTGACCAAGTTGTGGGTACCTCTGAGCTAAATGAAGTGCACCCTACTATTTTAAAGTCAGAAGAGGCTTCACATGAAGAATCCGTTTCAGCAGTTGTAGTAGAGAAACCCTCAGTTGATGGTCAAACTGGAAGTTTGTCTAAGATTAATGAAGGTCAATCTGTCACACTTGAGGAAACTAAGGTTGCTGAAGAAGGCCAACTGCATTTATTACAAAATCCAGATGATGTCTCTGAGATTATATCTGAAGTGCTTTCAAAAAAAGACGATTCAAATTCTATGGCTGAACTGGAGAAGGTGACCCGGGAGATGAAAATGATGGAGGCTGCACTTTTAGGGGCTGCTCGACAAGCTCAGGTATTGTAAATATTGAATGTTTGGTTCATGAGAATTGGTATTCTGGATTCACTCTTTTTCTAGGTCAACCCCGAATAAAGAATTAGAGATGGAAGTTATTTTAGCAACTGAAATCCTTATTTCCATATAGGGCTAGTTGCAGAGAAAGGGAACCAAGATTGCCCAAAATTTTGTTTTAGGTCGGTAAAAACAATCAAAGTTTCAAAATTTTTGATTTAAGATAACCAACTTCCAAAATGATGACTTAGGTAATATGGCATGGTTAGCTTGTCACATGATGGCGTGTCAGCTGAACTGCTGATGTGATGGTTACTTTGTCCATGTTGACTTTTTCCGAAGTGGTACCTGGAGACTGGTTACTTAGGAAAATGCATTTTATTTTTTGAAACTTTGATGGCCTCTTCTGGGGTAAAAAAATGTCGCTTAACTGAAATAAAAGTTGGACCACTTCTATATTGTATGTAATTTGCTTGTCTGCAGTTTGTATAACATAAGATCATGGGAAAATTACTTAGAGCTAATGATATGATAAATCAAGGATTTTTTCTTACTGTAGTTTTCATAAATCATAGGATGTTTCATTAAATGAGAAGTATGTACCATGTATTGTTTGTTGTGAGCATTAAACTGTTATCATTTAAAAATCTCCCCTGGTTCGTTCCCTGATGTAGGTTCTTCCCTAAGACGAGACTGATGGAATTTTTTAAGAGCAATTTACAGTTTGAGTTTTATGTCTAGCCAAATGTTGTGATAGATTAATCATCTTTCATTTCTCTGTACATATAAGTTATATCTAATATAAATAAACCACGTATATGGGAAATGGCACATATACCATTTGGCAATAGGAACCTCATTTCATAATAGGCTGAATAAACTTAGTTTCATCCTTGAGCTAGTGTGGATTTTGAGAAGTTATTTAAATTATAATTTAATCCAACACCGCGAAGTCAGTATTTTTGTCACTGTTATGCTCTTATATTGTATTTTGTTTGCTGAGAACAAACCTTTTAGTTTTCTATTTTTTTTTAATTCGCTAAAATGTTGATATTTTCTTCTGTATCTTTGTGAATAAGTTTTCTTTGAAAATCATCATCATCTGTTAACAGGCAAAAGCTGATGAAATTGCAAAGCTGATGCAAGAGAATGAGCAACTGAAGTCTATAGTTGAGGATCAGAGGGTAGGTTCAGTAATTTATCACCAAAAACGTATGAATTCCATTTATAAATTCTCAAACTCGCATACAACTGTGCATGTTATTGGTTACTTTCAAGATAATGCAGTTTAAATATTACTATTTGTTAAAATTGCTTGATTTAATCTTTTCTTCTTGTCTGTTGCAAAACTTTTACATAGCTCACGAGTCAAGTAAATAACATTTCTAAGTTAGGTACTTCAAAATGAGTGGGTCAAAAGAGATGAATTGGGATTTTGAATTTGTATATGGGTCAAAAAAAAAAAATTCTGTTTTTTTTTAAACTGTTCGAAATGGGCCTGGTCGGGCCATGCAACAGACACTTTTTTTCTCATCTTTTTTGAGTCTCAAAATTTTATTGTGTTAAGTGTTAACTACGATCATAAATCTCTTTGTTTCAAATGCTAATCTAATTTTAGGAATTTAAGAATTAGGAGGTTTTATGCATTTTGGTTACTTAATGGATGACTTTTGCTTTTCGACCCATCTGCATGTTTCCATATTAGTTTATAGTTTTTCTGAAATATACCTATTTGCTCTATTAGAGTCAACACACAACTCGAATTGACCTGTTTACCCGTATAACCTGGTCGAAATGGTGACCAAAAGTTGGTAATTTTTGGTAACGGTCAAAATGGGTAAGGTTGGGCTGACCCGCGGACACATCTTTTCTTGAGTCTTACAATTAGCTAATGTGTTAAATATGATTAAAATCTATAAATGCTAATCTTATTTTAAAATAGAACAGTTTAGGTCTTAGGCATTTTGATTACACTTTGGTCTTTGGGTGACTTTTGAGTTTTAACCCATTCGACCTGTTTCCATATTATCAAAGTTCTTTAAACTTTTAACCCCTTTTGACCTGTTAGATACGAGTTATAAATGGGTCAAAATACATCTCTAGTTTTGATGCAGCAGCTGAGAGAATTTTTAACCAATCAAGCTTCTCTTTTAATGTAATTCGTCTTTCCCTTCCTTCTGAATATTTTTTACATTACTAAACAGAGAAAATCAACTGAAGCAGATATTGAGTCTCTACGAGAAGAGTATCATCAAAGGGTTTCAACTCTCGAAAGAAAGGTAAAATGTTTTTGTAATTGAAAATTTTGTTTAATATCCTGGATTGTTGTGTATAGGATCATGTTAGGAAAGATCTTTAAAGCATGCCAAAAAAGTCTTTAAAATCTTGCTAGATAGTTCTTGTTTATTAAATTTTGTTTAGCTAAGGATTCTTTAGAGGTGGAAAAATGGTCAGGTCACACGGGCTGGGTGATGTTGAAAATTGGTAAATTATTGGAGCATGTTGGGTCGCGGTTTGACTGAACACTTTTGTCAAGATTTTTCTTTATTCTAAATAATTGGCAATTTAGCATCTCAGATATGATCACAAATTCACTAATAATCTATTCTTTTGAGTAAAATGTTTTATAAACTTGTAATTTTGAATCCACCAAGAAAATCACTTTAACATAACTTATCTCAATCTGCTTATTGTAACAACTCATTTCATCCTAAAATAAGCAGGTAAGCATACACACGTCTCTTTATCCAAACACTCAAGTGCTTATCTGCTTTGAAAGCGCAATAAGCAAATAAACAGTCAAAACAAACAATCTCAAACACCCTCATGAGCCCATGAGGTTTTATGTAATCATTGGGAACATATAACTTCAGTAATTTTAAGCATAAAATTATTGCTGCTCATCTACTACTTTGCTTGATGTATTATAACTCTTACTTTCCCTACAGGTTTATGCTCTCACAAAGGAAAGGGATACCTTACGTAGAGAGCAAAATAAAAAAAGTGATGCTGCTGCTCTTCTGAAAGAAAAAGATGAAATAATCACTCAAATTATGGCAGAAGTAATAAATTAACTTTACTTTTGACAGAATAGCTTTCCATGTTTCTATGATATAAATAATGGTGATAATCCTTTATAAAAAACAGGTGAAGGACTTTCAAAAAAACAAGCTGTTCAAGAATCTCAGATTAGGAAATTGCGAGCACAGGTATGCAATACAGATACTACCGTGTCGTTCTTAAAATAAAATATAAATACTACTGCCTTATTTCTGTTAAATATATGAAACTGTGATTGTACATGTCATGAAGTATTTATTTGTGTGAAAGCTAGATCAGGGAGCTTGAAGAAGAGAAGAAAGGACTGATGGCCAAACTACAGGTAGTTTACTCCTTCAGCTTAATGTTAATTTATATATAACATGTGGCAAAATGGGTTGGTTGGGTAATGGGTCAAGACTTGTAATTTTGATATGGTTCGAAACAGGTCGACTCCCACAACATTTTTTTTTGTCCCAAAGAACTTTTATAAAAAATTAGTGTGTCATTAGTAGTTAGTACAACAGTTATCTGTTCAATATATATATATTTTTTAAATTATTATTATTTTATTTATTTTGAACGGCAAGATTTTTTTTTGAACTAAATGGTTTAGGGGGCTTATGCACTAAAAATACATTTTGACCACTTTCTACCTGTTTGAGCGGCTTCTTTTCTAGCTGTTCCATTTTACTTCTCTAACCTGTTAAATGGGTTGCCCCAAGCCTCGGCTACACTTTTTGTTTTAAAGAACTTTTTCTAATAAATAATAGATAATTGATGTGTTGACTGTCTAATACTGAAATATATGTTTCTCCAATAATAATCTAGTTTTTTTTTTAATAATCGATTCAGTAGGTTTTATGCATTAACTTACACTTTGACTGCTTTTGACCAGTTTGACCCTTTTCCCATGTAGCTTTTTTTATGGATTATACCCGTTTGACCTTTTAAGATAAAACTAACCCGAACAGACCCATCTTTATGTAAGTGGTTCAATATTACCCGAACAGACCTATTTTTTATGTACATCTTTACCTTGATTTTTTAAAAAAACAAGCTACTCAAAGTAGGGTTTACAAATAAGCTTGGAGCTTTTTAGAGCAAACATACTCAAATACCCGTTCACAAATCACAATAATCACATACCTAATAAATATTTATGTGTCCTTTCATGACGCGTAATGTAACACTTTTCAGCTACATCTACCTTTGTCAAACATACCTGTTCTCCATTTTCACTTTTCTTGTATAATATTAGTCTTTGCCCCTCTACTATTGTTAATGTTACTTAACCTTTTTAGTTACTTTCCAGGTTGAAGATTAACCATTTTAGTTACTTTTTAGGTTGAAGAGAGTAAAGTAGAGAGTATAAAGAGGGATAAAGCAGCTACAGAGAAACTGCTGCAATTAACAATAGAGAAAAATCAGGCTGAACTTGCAACACAAAAAGAATATTATACAAATGCATTGAATGCAGCTAAGGAAGCTGAAGCATTAGCCGAGGCCCGGGCAAACAGTGAAGCCAAAACTGAAGTTGAAAGCCGCCTGAAAGAGGCCGAGGAGCGTGAAGTTATGCTAGTTCAAACCCTAGAAGAGTTGAGACAAACCTTAAGCAGAACTGAGCAGCAGGTTTCAGTTTGAAATTACATGCATTGCTTGATAGATAAGTTAGAGGTGGTGAAAATGGATTGGTCGGGTAACAGGTCAATACATGATTACAACAACTATATTATTTCAATAATAATCTTATTATTTGAATAAAATGATTTAGGTTGCTAAAGCAAACTCTAGGAAGCAGGTTTCCATTTGGAGCAATTAGATTCGTGCATTATTGCAATATTGCCTGGTAAAATTAGAGTTGCGAAATGGGTGGGCTCATGTAATGGATTTGGGTTAAAACAGTTTATTTTTAGTATGGGCTAAATGGTCGGAAGTTTTGTTCAACGTTTTTAGAAATTTAGCAGGTTGAATATATGACGCAGCAACTATATTATTTCAGTTTCAAACTAATATTTTTGAATAAAATGAACTCTGAGCTGAGCAGAGCTTAAAATTGTTTTTAAGCATTGACTTGTAAAATATTGAAGTTGGAATTTGTTTGGGTAACATGTAGAAATTTAAAATGGGTTACTATTTAGACAGGGTTAAACTTGGTCCCGTTGGCCAGAAAAATTTCTTGTCCAATAATTTTTGAAATTCAACATGTCAAATAAGACTGCAGCAACTATATTATTCTAATAATAATCTAATTTTTCAATAAAATGATTTACAGGGTTGAAACAGATTATTTGTGCTATAGTTCGGGCTGACCCCATCACTTTTTTTATTTTTCCATAGTTTATTAGGTTTTTATAGATAATTAGTGTGTTGATATGGTTACAAAAACTTATATTATTTGGTTAATAATCTTAACTTTTTGAATAAATGATTTAGGAGGTTTTATTGTTTGTAAATTGAAATTAAACTTTGGGCTACTTTCAGCCTGTTTCCTTTTAGCTATTTTTTTTAATCAACTCATTTGACCTGGGGAAATACAACATAATCAGAGTTGACCCACATGCAAGTAAACGGGTCAAAATTGCCACCTCTGATAGATTCATCAAAGTTGTATAATTTTATTTCTGCAGGCTGTTTTTAGAGAAGATATGCTTAGGAGAGACATTGAGGACCTTCAAAAACGATATCAAGTACAGTCAGCTTCCTTAATTTTTTTTTATCAAGTGAATCTTATAATCTTCTATATTGAAGCATTCACTAGTCATCATGATTCATTACCTCTTGACGTCTTAAACATAAGGGGTGCTTGGATTGGTGTCTTAGAACTAATTATCTGATTATTACGACTTGAAGTTGCAATATACAATTATTAGTGTTTGGACAAACAAGTTTTTTTT
The DNA here is from genome assembly GCA_030844895.1 of Ambrosia x helenae. NCBI lineage: Eukaryota > Viridiplantae > Streptophyta > Magnoliopsida > Asterales > Asteraceae > Ambrosia > Ambrosia x helenae. The sequence goes on along the minus strand of JAUTDX010005590.1, from coordinate 25,132 downwards.
CTCATAGGTGATATTTAATATTTGGCTGCAATCAAAGACTATCTATGGTCTCATCTTTTCAGAAAAATGTTCTTTCGGTTAATTTATATATTAGTTTAGTTCCATAAAAAAAACAGAATCTGACACACACTCAAAACGTCTGATTATTATTACAATTAACAACTTCAAACAGTAAAACCACAGGCAAACACTGCTTTTGCAACCTGTTTTTACTAAAGGGTTCATCTTATTCTGATTATTCAATATCACATAATCACAACATATACCCCCTTATAATGTATCACTATCTCCAGGAAAGTGAGCGTAGATGTGAAGAGTTGGTCATGCAAGTTCCTGATTCTACTAGACCTCTGTTGAGACAGATTGAAGCTATGCAGGTTTGCTTCCCTTTCTCGTTGCCTTTGATTTTCACTATTCTTTATTTTTTTTCTGCTAATTCCTCTTTATGTAATAGGAAACAAATGCTAGAAGAGCAGAAGCTTGGACTGCTGTCGAGAGATCACTAAACTCAAGGCTTCAGGTATTTTACAAAAACATGTGTACATAATTGATTAAGGTATTACTCTCTTATGGGGAAACCATAAAAAAATCCCTATGGACTTTTGCTTAATCCGCACATAGGTCCATGACTTCTATTTTCTGTATCATTAATACGGAAGTCCTTTTTTGCATGTTAGGATTTTTTCAAATTTAACGTAAAGGTCTTTCTCTTTTTATTGAGAGGTCCAAAAGCACATTAGAAGGGCTTTTTTTTATTAAGTTTAAAGTTCTAGGTATATAGTTGAGCAAAGATAAAGTTCAGGGATTTATGTGAGAATTCAAAGAAAGTTTATGCCTTTATGGAGTTTTTCTTTGACAATTTCTCTTACTGATTTTATATGGCTTCTTAATATTATAATATGAAGGAAGCGGAGGCCAAAGCTGCAGCTGCAGAGGAAAGAGAGCGATCCGTAACTGAACGTCTATCCCAAACATTGTCTCGAATAAATGTTCTTGAAGCTCAGGTGCGCCTAATCATTAATTGGTTGCTTTGTTTCAACTGTGCATCACTTAGAGGTGCCAAAATGGGTGGGTCAGGTAACAAGTCAATACAGGTGGCTTTTTTGTATGGTTCAGTTTGATCCGAATCACCTTTTCTCCTCGAGAAATATAATATATGATTAATGCATTTAAAGTGTTATTACAAAACAGTATTACCTTATTACTACAATAATAATCTAAGTGTTCGAATAAAGCTATATTGGAGGTTGTACGAATCAAAACTTCACTTGTGGAGAACTTTCAACCCGGTTGACATGTTCTCTTCTTAGCTATATCGCTGTTCAACTCATTTGGCTCATTTGAGAAAAAAAAACCCCAATCAACACATTAAAAGTAAATGGATCGAGATTGTCACCTCTTCCAACCCTATAGCAATCATTGTTATGCATTTATAATGTGTTGCAGATATCAATTTTAAGAGCCGAACAAACACAACTTACTAAGTCCCTTGAAAAAGAAAGACAAAAGGCAGCAGAAAACCGACAGGAATATTTAGCCCTAAAAGAAGAAACAGACACTCATAAAGATCGCGTGGATCAACTTGAAGAAGAACTAAGTGAACTTAAGAGAAAGCATAAGCAAGACCTTCAAGAAGCGTTGACTCATAGGGAACTCCTCCAGCAGGTAAGTTTTTATAATTATTTATCTAGTATGAATACAAATATATATATATATATATATATATATTATTGTGAGGAACTGTTGAGCATGATGTAGTATGGCGTGTGACCTTGCAAAATTTTTGGACTTTATATCATTGTAGGAAATAATTTAAGGTGGCAAAATGGGAGGGTTGGGCAATGGGTGAGAACTGGGGTGTTGGTTGAATTGAAACACTTTTCAAATTGTGAATCTTTTTTATAAATGAACAGCGTGTGATGTATGATTACAAAAAATAATTTCAATAATAGTACAGTTTGTTTTAATGAAAGTTAGGCAAACATATCGTTCATTTAAGGGCAAATGTCATAGAGTAGCAATATACTTTTGGTGTTGATCCTTTTTTGGTAATTATAACTTCCGATCCATTTCAATAGTTAAATGTTTTTAAGTCCCATTTTGGTAAGTTTAGGATTAAAAGGTTCACAATAATCAGATAGGTATGAAGTTTATTTACCCACTTTTGGATTAAAAAACCCCACATTATATTACACACAGAAAATACATATATATATATATATATATGGGGGCCGGTTCAAATACAAAGTAATGAAAACGTGCGAAGTGTGCGTGCGAAGTGTCACTTTGTACATGATAATTACGTAATGATAACTACGTAATGCTTTCATGAACATACAAAAACATTACGTAATTATCATTACGTAATTATCATGTACAAAGTGCATGATAATTACGTAATGATAATTACGTAATGTTTTTGTATGTTCATGAAAGCATTACGTAATTATCATGTACTTTTGTACATGATAATTACGTAATGCTTTCATGAACATACAAAACATTACGTAATTATCATGTACAAAGTGACACTTCGCACGTTTTTGTCACTTTTCACAATAACCTTCCTCAATACACACACACACATATATATATAATATATATATATATATCATCCATCATTAGGGATTATGATTTTATTTGGTCTAGGCCGTTCAGAAATTAAATTTAACACCAAAACTATATTGCTATTTTGTGACATCTTCCCTTCATTTAAGATACACTTTATAAGTCTTTCAACCCGTTCCCTTTCAATATATTTTCCTTAAAATTATACCCGTTAGAGATAAGACAATCTGAAGCGACTCATTCATAACTAAGTGGGTCGAAACTCGAAATTGCTACCACTATTTGTTATGGCACACATGATTGTTTTAATGCTTTATACCGAAGCTTAAGCTTCTCTTGCTGTTTCAAATTACAGAGTATATAAACTTGTTTGTTTCCAAAGTGTATTAAATGTTACTTTTCTTTGTTTATGAAAGTACTTGAAAGTGTATAAAGTATGCTTATGATGATTACAGGATATAGAACGTGAGAAAGCTGCTCGTTTGGAGCTAGAAACAACGGCTCGCCTTCAGACTTCTATTGTTCCTGAACAAAGTCCCCTAACAAGAACCAAGTCTGCCTATGAAAATGGTAAATAGTATAGTTGATTTGGGTTATGTTTTATCTATGAAAGTTCAATTAAAAATATTAGCGGAAAGGGAAATGGGTCAAAAGTCACCTGAACTTTATTTATAATCTGTTAAAACCCATAGACCATTTTAGTAAAATAATTGTGTTTCATAAAAAGTAATTTTCTTTTTGACAAAGACTGTTTTAGGTCAACCCAACACATACCAAAGTTACATGATTTGACTTCATTCAACCAGCTCATTCTGCCACCTCTAGTAGAGGATCTAGAAAGGAAACGGGTTGAAAGTCACCTATAGCGTATTTATGCTTAAACATTCCTAACCATTTTATTCAAGGATTAGTGTTATTTAAATAAAATATTTATGTAATCATATTAAACACACTAATTGTTTTTACTTTATAAGCAATGCATACGTTTTGGACAAAAAAATTGTTTGGTCAAACCCAACCAGAAACAGTGAACCACCACCCACACAAATTGACCTGTTTTGACCCATTATTCGGTCCACTCATTTTGCTACATGTAGTAAAAGGTACAATGATAAACCAGACAAATGTGAAAGTACATTACTTGTTATGTGCCAAAAAACCTAACAAAATCACATGTTATTAATTTGAAATAATATAATATTTATAACCATATTTGGTACACTGATTATGTATCGTAAATAGGGTCGATCTGACCCACCTTCACCAAAAAATCACATGTTAAGCCGCCCATTTGCAACTCCTGGCAATAGAATCTGTTTTGTTCTCTATTTATGATCTGTTTTTTTTGTTATATTTGTTTTGCTAATACATGAACCTCAATTTGCAGGCTTGACTCGTAGGCTTTCAAATGCAAGCAGTATAGGTAGCATGGAAGAAAGTTTTTACTTGCAAGCATCTTTGGACTCATCTGATACTTTATCTGAAAGGAGAAATCATGGAGAACCTATCATGAGCTCATATTATCTAAAAAGTATGACCCCAAATGCTTTTGAAGCGGCCTTGAGACAAAAGGAGGGTGAACTTGCGTCTTATATGTCTAGATTGGTATGAACCCATTAGTATATACTCACTTATTGATGAAGTTGATAATATATGTTTAATAACTACTCTTCCACCCCCACCCCTTAGGGGCGGAAGTTCGTGACCCAGCATTAACCCAACAATAAATAAGCTTGTCAGGGTTCGTGCTTATTAGCGGGTTGGAGTTAAAAAGGAGTTGACACAACTAACCTGTTTAGTGTTCGAAAAGTACAGTAAAAAACCCTGAAATATTGATAGTTATAGAGGCACCTGTTTGCGTTATATTATCAATTTCGTGTGTTTATATTAGTTTCATTTGTCTTTTTAATCTTATATTAGGTTTCTGTGTCTTTTTGTAGTTGAGTTATTGAAATCAATGACACTAGTCAATAGTCATACAAACGGGTCATAAATTAAGTGTGTCTTGGTGTATGGGTTAGGGTTTAACTTTTCAATTAAATTAACTTGTGGGTTCAAGTGCGCGTTGGGTTTACGCACCTGTCCCCGTCATAAACTAAAATCTTTTTCTGTTACTAAATTCTTAGATTTGGTTCTTGTTGTACTGGGCAAGATGGTCGGGTTGGGTAACAGGTTTATATCGAAACGTGTCATTTATAGTACGGTCAAAACGGGGTTTGGTCGGAATCTTTTGAAAAAGCTATTAAGAAATTGTATGCATAAAAATCAAATTTCACCTACTCTACATGTCCTGCCCGTTCAATTCGCCCAGTTTTAGTTAGTATTTGATATAAGGGGGTCAAAATGGCCACTTCAAAATTAAAAAAACTGTTTCACTCACCGTTGTCCAGTTGTCTCATCTCAGCATGTAATTTATTGTTCAATGTGAACTTTAGGCATCCATGGAATCCGTTCGTGACTCTCTAGCTGAGGAGTTGGTTAAGATGACTGAGGAGGTATGCTTTCTTTTCTTTCTCCCTATTCTTACCGTCTTATATCTCTTTTATGATACTTTTGTTGAATTTGAATTTACATACTTGCTATGTATTTACAAATATAAAACTATTCTTTTTTACATAGAAATGTATGTAGTTACTCCACATAGTAAGCAGTAACAACCCATAAATCAGGGAACACTAACTAGAAAATTTATTTCATCCTAGTTATAAGCTAATGCAATTGTTATCCTAATAAAATTATAAAGTAGGATAAAGATTAGGGTTTATTGTTCACCTGTTTTTCTGATTATAGTGGCTCACTATAAAAAATGTAACACTACTTTCCTACAGTCCAAAATTTCTGTTTTACAAACAGAAAAAACAAAATTATGCATATTTTAGTTAGTAAAATGGCAATTTTACCCTTGATACATGTAAGATCCAGCTGGCTAGGCTTGTGAGATTTAATTATAAGGGTCGTTAATGGTAAAATAGGAAAATTAGTAAATTGTAATCTAATTATAAAAAAATGGACAATTATTTTAGGACAAATCAAGATCGAAATGTATAAAACAATTGTCCAACAGAGGGAGTTGTATTTGCATTTCATTACCGATCTTAGTAACCTACTTCAATTTTTCAACAGATCGTAGCAATGCATTTCGTCTTTTTATTAATCATGCAACATACATATGGGTGTGTACCCCATTATTGTTTGCTTTGATTTGCTATGACTGGATTCCAAGAATAGTAACATAGTTTACCACCTTATGGTTGCTTTGATTTGCTATGATTGGTAAAAGGATATATTGTTACTATTTTAGTATTTTTATAATGTCAAAGTACTTATGATAATCAGTTGAATACATAATGTATCGTGCTATGTTAAGCAATCTTTGTGTACAGGCCCCTAATCGAATAGTTTGGGATTTAGAAGTGAAAGAAATAATTTTATCTACTAATAGTGGACAAATTGGACCCTTTTTGTGGGAGTTGAACCTGCACTTTGTGGGCATAAACACCTGCCACCTGGTGCCACTAGGCCAAGAAGCCATTGGCAATTACATCCTAAATAATTTTAATAATTTTTTTTTTGTAATTAGGGACATATTTATTTATTTATTTATTTAGATTACCAATCATAGTACTAAATGGATTGGTTGCTTTGATTGGTGTAAAATTAAAGTATGTTGCTATGTTGGATAATTTTCTTAGTACGTTACTATAATAAACCATATAAATTAAACTTTTAATTTAATTTACCTTTGATCCGTATTTTTTGTGTAGTGTGAAAAATTGCGGTCAGAAGTGTCTCAACTGCCTGGCTTGAAAGCAGACATAGAAGCACTAAGACGCAGGCACTCTGCTGCACTTGAGTTAATGGGTGAACGAGATGAAGAGGTACATATTCTCTTTGGGTTGTGTTTCATACCACCTCCAAAATCGTTTTTATTCATAGACTTGGACGATGATCACAGTGATGTTATTTTGATGTTTTTTTTAATCCATAAGCAACACATTAGTATTTATGACGTAATAGTTTTAAATTTCCGGCCAACCGAACCCAACCCATTTCGACCAATAATGAACATTTCAACTCGAACCAAGTTGACTCGTTACCTCACCCACCAATTTTGCAATTCTACCATTTGCAAAAAGGTAAAATTTACCGAAAGTGTGGGAGTCGACCCGGCCTGGCTTGTTTCACTTCACCACCCAAACCCGTTTTGACTAGTTACCCTACCTGTTATTTTACCACCTATAATAGTGTGACATTCATAAAACAAGAATGCAATTAATAGTAACAAACAATATCGTGTAATTCTGCTTGCTTGTAGCTTGAAGAGCTTCGTGCTGATATTGTCGACTTGAAGGAGATGTACCGAGAACAAGTAAACATGCTTGTAAATAAGGTAATTACATTCTAAGCACATAGTCTAAATATTAATCCAAATCTTAATATTAGTAAATTAAGCCTGAAAAACATACACATATTTTAACTCGCGTTCCTAAATGTTTTTATCTGCAGATCCAGGTGTTAAGTTCATCGATTACTGCTGCCTAAGCTACAGCTAAAGTTTGCGATGATGGTACATGTTGTAATATATACGGTAATACATTATAACATCAATTTTCTTTATTTATACTCGTTTTTGTTGTTTTTAATTTCCATATTTGATTGTTTTTTCTGAGTTCGTTTGTCTCCCGTTTTTGCAAATGCATAACGATGTCTTTTGTGTCTCTTGTGTCTTTTGATGGAGGTTAGACTAGATTTCATTTACCTTGTTTGATGCCATAGCCAATCATTTGTAAGATTCGGATATGCGAGTACTTAAAACACCTCATGATTGGGCATTTAAGTGATTATTGTTGGAGTATGCATCAGTCTTTGGGTATGTTTGGCAAGGAGCTTTTAAGAGCTTTTAGGAGCTTCAAGCTTCAAGCTTTTAAGAAAAAGCTCCTACTCAATAAAAAGCCTTGTTTGGTTGAAGGAGCTGGAAGCTTTTAGGTAGGAGAAAAAGCTCTACAGTGAAAAGCTACTAGTACTAGCGTTTAAGAAAAAGCTCCTACTAGCTACAAGCTTTTAATGAGTAAATGACACAAATACCCATTCTATTATAAAAATAAAATAAAAACCTTCTTTACAAGCTTTTAATTATGCCCATTTTGGTCATTTTAAACATTTTATTAAAAGCTCCAGCTACTCTGCCAAACATCAAAATATATTTAAAAAGCTTCCAGCTACCAGCTACCAGCTTGCAGCTAACAGCTTCCAGCTTACAGCTACCAGCCACCAGCTAGTTTTGCCAAACATACCCTTTGTCCAAAACTGGACAGTCGATACTGGGACCAAACATGTGAGAACGTTAAGAACAGAGGACCAGACCATATAGCATAATTTGGTCAGTTAGTGGTTGTTGATGGTTTAATACCGGACTGTACATAACCGGTTTTGGACCGTACTAAGACCAATTTTTTTTGTTCATATTATGGACTAGATCCAGACTGTACTTAAGCAGATCCTGTTGGGTTTTAACGGTTCAGACAAAGTATTGCACACCCCTAGTTAAATGCTCGCCTTTTTCATATGATTTGGACAAACTTTTGACAATACGGTGACCTTTTAACCATTTAGAGTTATGGTTACCTGAATCATTAATAGGATATGAACCATTAAGAGGTAGTCTCTTAATGAGCCATTAAGAGGCTACCAAACAGCCAACACTGAAAACAGTAAGCCCCACAAAATGGGTTGGTCAGGTGGCGGATCAAAACAGATTCAGAGCAAAAGTTTTTTTTTTTTTTTTTTTTTTTTGTGTTAAAACTGGTCATTTTTTTTATTTTAGTTAGAGTTTGTCTTCATTCCATCATAGATCAAATTACATTTAGATAGTGAGTAAACGGGCAACAAACTACGTCGCTATCCCCTTGTGAATTGCAAACCCTATCCTGCTAAATACAAACCCCTGGTTCTTAGGGCTCTGTGAGTCACTGTGAACCACCTTCTGCACTCGTTTCAAGAAAAACACTACCTCAGGAGCCAGTGATCCAAATGCTTTAAAAGTAAACGGCAAGAACACATGGGTTCAAGTGGGTTCTAACCAAACTGGACATGGGTTCAAATGAGTTTTGGAAAGATAGTATCAAAACAGGTTCGCCTCCCATTTTTTATGGTGGTTATTGGCGATGAGTTGAGATGACTGTGGCAACGGTGGTGGCGGTCCCTACGTCAACAAAATGCCCTGGTTTTTGTCCTGGTTTTTCCGTTCTGCTTCGTTCTATGTTCGAGTCTGGTCCTATCACTAATCTGTAGACCACTTGAATCCAAAACAATGCGTTTGAAATGACATAACAATATTCACTTCTGTAAGCTACAATTGCATCTATAGATGTAGAGATTGAAACAGATACATTGTTCAAATTTATGATACTAGCTTTTCGTCTCGTGCTCATCTCCTGAATCACTAGTTTTATCCCCCTCGACTGCTGTTTTAACTACACATGACCTGTAACTCCAACTACATGCAACATAATACAAAAAGTTTATACAACTCATAACACCAAGGAGCCAATAATACTTATCATAATGACCCTTGTTAATATTAGTCGAAATCCATCTCTCTTTTCCATGCCCTTTTGTTAAATCATTCACAATGCTTAGCAAAAGACTAGCCAACAAGCTTGCAAAGGCCGACCCGAGCATATAAAGAGCCATGGCTATACTCGACATACTCTTTGGGAACTCTGAATAGAAGAACTCGTTTTGACCAATTATGTTCAAGGCGTCTGCTAATCCGCTTAAGACATGTTGTGGAATAAGCCACATTGCTGACATATTTATAACCCCCTGAGGATTATTCAAATACCCGGCTTCAATCGCTTTATTTTTCCTCACATGTTCTACAATCCCCGAAATCACCATTGCGATTATTGAGCACACGAGGCCTGCGCCCATTCTTAACTTCACGCTTATATGAGCGGGCTTCCCTTGAATTTTTGATAATAAAGGGAGGATAACGCGGTCATATAGTATAACCCATACCATTATAGTTACGATTGTGAAGAAGCTGAATGAGCCTGCTGGGATTTCAAATCTTGACGTGATGTGTCGATCCATGGCTCGAGCTTGAATGACTGGAAACGTGGTTTGGCTATTGGCGACTGATAACATTATACAAGATGACCATAATGGGATCACCTTAATGAGTGTCTTTAGCTCTTCGACTTGATCTACTGTGCACACGGTCCATGGATCTTTAGCAATTGCATTGGTCATGTTTTGGGCTTTGTTAATAATGCAAGCTTTATTTAAGAACCTATATGGAAACAAAAACCAGTAAATGATGTAATAGTCATCAAACATAGATAGAGTACTAGGGCAAACATAGATAGAGTACTAGGGCTGCAAACGAACTGAACTTTCAGCGGACAGTTCATGAATCGTTCGGCGGGAAGTTCGTTTGTGTTCGTTCGTTTAATAAGTGAACGAACACGAACAAAAAATTTCGTTCGTTTAGTTAAACAAACGAACATGAACATAGGTCGCGTTCGTTCGTTTATGTTCGTGAACGTTCGGTAGCATGTTTGTTTATGTTCGTTTTCATCTATGTTCGTTTGATGTCTTCAAGTTTATTTTCGGTAGATTACGGAAGACTTCAAGTTTAAGATGCGAACTTAGTTTTTTGAGACACTACTTTATTGCGTTTACCAATATTACGTTGAGTATCAAGTATGTTTGTATAATTAGGTTATATTTTGGGTGGTTCTAGATACTGTCTTAATATATGTGAAATTGATATTATTCGAAAGTTAATATATATGAGTTTGTGTTTATTTTCGTTCATGAACACTTATTTGTGTTCATTTGTGTCAATTTGTGTTCATGGATGTCCGTTTGTATTCATGTGCATTCATGAACAAAACAAACACGAACAAGAGCATTTTCTTAACAAACGAACACGAACAAAAAATCTCGTTCGGTAAGTGTTCGTGAACACATATATCTCTTAACAATCGAATACGAACAAGGCCTTGTTCGTGTTCGTTCGGTTCATTTGTAGCCCTATAGAGTACCTTAAGTTTGACTGTTTGAGTAGTGCAAAAACAGACATTTAATGGCATGTATAGATGGCGTACCTTAAGTTATCCGTCGGCTTAGTAATGTTTGCATCATTTTTGTTATACCACGAGCCATTAACCGAGTTGGGCAACTCGAGCCTTCTGTTTTTCCAGGCCACCAATATAACTTGACAAAAGCTAGTAAACAAGCTTTTTTCAACCTTTATCTTATAGTAAAGAGGATAAGCGACAACGAACAAGAAAGTAGAGAAAAACATGAGAATAACTGGTATCCCGAACCCAACTCTCCAACCGTGATGATCTTGAATATAAACAATAGCCGTAAGTGCAATCATGACAGCCATAATAGCCGTGGAATAATACCACCCAAAGAAGCTCTCTAACATCCTCTCTCGCTTTGAATTGTCCTTGCTGTCAATTTGGTCCGCCCCAAATGCCAAAGAACATGGGCGGACCCCACCAGCTCCAATGGACATAAAAGCAAAAGCCGAATAAAGAAGAGTATACTGAATGGGTGTTGGTGATTTACACGTTAAAAAAGTCCGAAGATCACACGTGGCCGGTTTTGCATCTCGGATCATTGTTGTTAACCATAGAAGGATCATACCCTACAAGACCGGATCAAACATGTAAGCTTAGAAATAAAGAGAGAGAACTAAAGAGAGAAGTAGTATCAATGTAAAAACTTGTGGTTCTTTATATGAAAATTGTAAACATGAACGAAATTTTCTAAAATATTGTAGAGTTTGAGTTTGATTTATTCTTCTTTTCTTTAAAAATACCATAATACATAAAATGACTAGCTAGAAAAGGCAATCATGTGAGAAAACATGAGATGTACAATCAAATAAAGTCATCTAAATAAATCAATGTGTAAAAAAAAAAAATCTCATAGGAAGTTACCAACCATATACAAAAACTTACAATAAAAAACCTATAATATTTTTGTTACCAGACAAACAAAATATTTTGTGGACCTCTTAAAAATCTGCTTTTGATAGACATACACGAATACCAAAAATTGTGACCCATGAAAAAGATTCATGTTGAATTATGAAAAGTGGCAGTTATGTAAATTTATTTTACTTATTTATTATGCAACTATTATAAATGATGAGATAAACATAGTTACATAGATACGAATGCATATAAAGAGGAGTAATATGTTATTTTCGTCTTTATTGTTTGACAAACTTGCCATTTTAGTCTAAATTTCTTTTCATGTCATTTCAGTCCGTAACATTTCCAAAACATGTCAGTTTAATTCAAAAAGTTAACCACTGTTAAAATAGGGGTAAATACGCATTTCTACATGTTATTTTATATATTTTCCATTTTTCTCTTCATTAAATGAGAGAAAAAAAAAACTATTAAAAGTACCATTTTCCCACTCATTTAACAATCAAAGTTAACGGGCTGTTACTGGATTAAACCGACACGGTTTGAAAACGTCAGGGAAGTTAATGGCACAAAAATGTTTTTTGAACTGGACTGACAATTTTCATCAAACCACGGGTACGAAAATGACAGTTTACTCTAAAGAGAATATCGTGCATACCATGAGACTAAGGATAGAACCAAGAAAAATGGTGAAGAATCGGCCGAGGAATGAATCGGCGATAAAAGCTCCGGCGATCGGTAGGAAATTCGTGGCCGCGTTCCAAATTAAAATGACATTTGTGCCCTTAGCCAAACTCATATGGTAATCAGACATGAGGTATATGATCATGTTTGGAAGTAGTCCATAACTTGCCACTTTTTCAAATGATTCATTTGCTGTTAATGTCCATATAAATTTGATATTTCAGTAAAATGTTTAAAAATTGTAGCCATAAAAAAAAGGATTAAGAAATATAAAAGTTACATAAAAAATATAATTATAAGCCATCCATGAGTACCTAAGATGAATGGCATGGTTCTGAAACCACCCTTTCGAATTGTTGATGACTTTTCTTGTTGCATCTTACTTTCTTGTGTAGAATGAATCTCCATCTCTCTCTCTCTCTCTCTCTCTCTCTCTCTCTCTCTCTTATGTATAATATGAACAAGAAAACAAACACATACGTACATATATATATTCAAAGGTGAGAGTGTGTGACGTAATGCAAAAAAGTTTTTAGGCTAAAAAGAGTAGGAGCACATGAGACAAGTGTTGGAGGAGAATGAGACACATGTTGGAGGAGAATGGTAAATTTTATGAAGGGAGAAGACATAATTACATGTTGAGATAGGATTGTCTTAAATGTATCATTTTTTGTATCATTTGTATTTAATGTATCATCCTCGTATTATTTCAATCACATGCATCATCATCTCTAGTTTTTCTCATTGGAAGCTGTGTTACACATATATGGAGTGTACTTTTAACACCCCCATTTTTTTATATCATAACAAGAGATGTTAAAAAAATTGAATAACTGACTTGCATAAAAACCACAACGGGACAACTATCTCCAAGACGAAAATAGAGCCTAACAATAAACACTTACATCAATTCGAATTTATACCATTTATCCTGTCCAATTGTGTCCTTTTTAAACCTAAACTATATCAACAAAACTCAATGCTTTAACATCGGATACAATATCTATAACCTTGCTTCTTTTCTTTTGAAAAATAACAAGAGATGTTAAATAATTATAGAATATATGACATTTGTGGGTGTTTAATCATGGAGAGATGAGAAGTAAAGTATGATTGTAATTTCTGAAGTAACAAATGCATAGAATGACAACTATACATTAAAATAAAATAAAATAAAATAAAATATAATATAATATAATATAATATAATATAATATAATATAATATAATATAATATAATATAATATAATATAATATAATATAATATAAACAATAACCATAAAATAGTTTTACATAGTGGTAAAACGTTTGAGTCCATCTAGCAGAGATCTTAGGTTCAGATCCACCTTCCATCGGCGCTAGTCTTTACCCCCTTGAAGGCCACATCAAGCTAAGATTCACCTTATTTTGTTGGTTAACAAGGCATTAGTAAATTCTATGTGTTTTATGATTACGTTTTTCAAGGTTACCAAACTACTTTAGGTATATTTGGCAATGAGCTTTCAAGAGTTTCTAGCTTTTAAGAAAAAGCTCATTCACAATAAAATGTGTTGTTGGGTTGGAGGACTTCATGCTTTTAGGATATGAGAAAAAGCTCCGTATTGAAACGCTACTAGTACTAGCGTTTAAGAAAACGTTCATACTAGCTACAAGCTTTTATGAGTAAAATGACACAAATACCCCTTCTACCATTAAAAAAAAATCAAAAAAAACATACATACAAGCTTTTAAATATGTCTATTTTGGTCATTTTATACATTTATTAAAAACTACAACTACAACTACAGCTACCAACTTCTAGACATTAGCCACCAGTTACCAGCTAATTTTGCCAAACATACCCTTTATGCGTTATATTAATTTTTGAAAGTTCATTTATATAAAACTGGTAATATAGTCGTATAAAATAATTAAGTAGTTTATTCTAAATTCACACGGTACGTGATTGAAAATGGACGGCAAAATATATAAAATATGATGGTGATTGAAAGTTGGGTACGTGACAAAAGAAAGGGGTTGGAATAATCGTTTTATTTTTGTTGGATTGCTCTTGTTTTTGTTACCTATGAGGAGGCTATGAGCCAAAACGTAACCAAAGGAAGATAATTTAAAATTATATAAAACTGACTATAAACACCGATGGCAAACGAGCTTGAACCAGAGTAGAAAACTTCGAAACTTAAAACATTTGAGATGGATATAAGATTAATCTCGCATATATGAGACGTATATGGTATTAGGTTTTAAAGAACTCATGTTGACCAGGATAACTCTTGCGAATCGTGTACGAATCACTTTCAAATTGAATTTCTAATGAAATGATATGAATCCAAAGTTCAATCGAATGTGAAACGGTTATATAATCGAGTATCGGATTGGGATTACTATTAAAATCTGTTTCATATCTGTTCCATTGTCATCCCTAACTATAAACAGTTGGTTTTAAGATTTATATATATTTTTGTCTATTACAAAAAAAAGGGGAATGATCAAATACAAAAAAAATTCTTAATGTGAGAAGCGTATAACACATTTTGGGCCATTGACCTTACAATCCAATGGTTGTGACTAAGTGGTCCCCCATCATGTAGAGAAAAACAAATGAAACGTGAGAACGGCAAAAATAGGAAAATCCACTTCCCCACGATTTTCAAATAACTATAATTTTTTCATACGATGATACTTTTTCAAAAAAATTACACCACATTAACGATCATTTAATTACCTTTAATTTGAGTAGTCTATTTCTATCGTTTTCTTAATTTTTATTTTATGATTACGTGATTTGGTATAACGTTATGTGATTTCTTGTATAACGCTATGGGATTATGTTCTAGTACGTAATTACATAATATACATTTTGTTCTTGAAACAAGTATAATGCTACATAATTTTATAACATTATGTGATTACGTAACACTAGTTAACTATGTGTTATTACGTGATTATGTGATTTTGTATACCCATTATGTGATTACGTAATTTCATTACAGTATCATGTGAAAACCCATTAAGTGATTATGTAATTACGTACTAATTATAACTTAAGCAAACACAAAACATATACAAGTCTAATCATGTATTAAATATAAATGTAATGCAAAAAATTAACCAATCAACCTATAATAACTGCATAATGTTGTATATTACATATTTTTATCACGTAAAAAACATAAATGATTAAGTTCTCATTATTGAATGTGTAATCATGTAATAATGTATCTTATAAATAGATTCTCATTCAACTGATTGAATGATTTCGATTGGGATGGTTTAACGGATGAGGGATGCTTTTAAATTAATTTTATTTTTTCTATATCTTAGCCTAAACAGATTTACTCTTATTAGTTTTGATTTTCTTTGTTATACCTGTAGTCTACAAGGTAACATCCACGTGTGGAAGATATATTTGGGAAAGTTTGAAAAAAGTTTTATGTGATTATGAATGTTTTTTACAAGAAATTATTCGAGGGCTGATAAATATTTAATAATTTTTCAGTTGTAAAGGCATTTTTTATTTTAACTATAATAAGTAATCTAATTTTTCTTGATTATATTTATAAATTTATATATAATATATATAATTTAAATTGTTCGAACCGTTTATCACACGGGTACATAACCTAGTATATAGTGGAAGAATCATTTCAAAACACTAAATATATGTATGTATGTATGTATGTATGTATGTATGTATGTATGTATGTATGTATGTATGTATGTATGTATGTATGTATGTATAATTTGAATTCGAATTTCAAATCGAATTAAAAATCATAAATTTGTATTCGATTTACCAGACTCGAATTCTTGATAATCGAATCGAATTTTTGGTAATTGGATTGATTTTAGTCGAATTTTAAAATTTTCGAATCTGAATTGAATTCTAAACACCCCTAATTATATTGGATACTTTATAACAAAGAAAAATTTATAGAACACTAGAGTATATCTTATTGTTAATTTAGAGGTTTATATTTAACGTGATGGTGATAAAGATTTTAATGCGAATGTTCTAAAATTACTCTCACGGTAGAAAATAAAGAACATATAATTTGGTTTTATTAAATTCTCAGAGGTGGACGATATGGTTGCGTGGGTAAACAAACTTAAAGGTGTTAAGATTGGTAATGGCATTCTCGGCATTAACATTGCGAGATTTAGTCGATTTGGAAACCAAGCGGTATCTGGAGCTGGGATTGCATCCAAATCTCTATTTGATCGTTTGGAAGCCCCAGTCCTTCTTTCTAGAGATTCATCGTCGGATGGTTTGGCTAGACCGGTTCCTACTAACAGGTCATTCAAAGAGGCACTTACCAAAACTAAGTTAGGTGATACAAAAATGTTTGTTTTAGATCTACCTCCAACCAGCTCTGGTATATTTAAAGATTGGGAAGCCAAGGTTCTTGTGGGCGAGGTTGAGTAGTTCGAGCTTTTGAATAAACTTCATTCGCTTTCAAATGAGTTAATAAATTAGGAAGTGCAGTTGAAAGACTTGGGTGGTCTTAGGGTGGCTATTTTGTTTTCCAAAGCGGAGTTCTGTGACGTGTTTCTAGTGGAGGATTCGGTTGTCTTGTCAACCTGGTTCTCGAACTTAAGCATCTGGGATGGCTCTTTGTTAGATTTCAACTGGTGGCGTGGATTAAGGTGACGAGTGTCCCTATCCTCGTTATGGGATAGACATGTTTTTGATAAGATTTGGAAGCAGCGTGGGCGCCTCTTTATGAAAGCTAATGTGTCGAATGAAGATGTTAATTTGTCACCAGCTTTGATGGGTGTTCTCGCTAATTCAGGAATCAAAATTTGTACCGAAGTTGTTCTTTCGTGGAGAGATCAACTCATATCGGTCTGGGTGGAGGAGGTTAATTCAGAATGGCAGCCATCCATATCTCCGGCTGCGATGTCCGATTTCCAGCAAGCTTCGGTGATTCAATCGGTCATAGTCGGAAACGAAGGGTTGGAGGAAGGAGTTTCTAGAGTGGCTATTAAAGGGTCTTGCATGGGGAACCTTCAGCCGAATTCATTCATGCAGAAAGATAATGTGGCTCATGTGTCGATGAGGAGTAATGATGATGTCCCACATGTTCCAGTTTTATTTTCGATGGGTGATGAGGAGTTAGGTCATACTGGGCCAAAAAAGGCCCATATTAAAAGTATTGTTGTTGGGCCTGTTATTCCAAGCGAGTCTAACGGGATTCCAGCTTTTAATTTTGATCCTCACGTTGAGGATAAGGATTCGGAATGTTCACAAGTTGCTAATGCTTATAATACCCCTGATCTAAATATTCAAGCTGATTCCGACCCCTCTGGACTTAAGGAGACTATTACGAGTTGCTACTGAAAGTAGATCTAGGATCCAGTCTTCAGTTGGCCGGAGGTCCCGGACGACCAAGGTCCATACTCCGATTCAAATGCAGATTCCGAAGTTGATAGTGATCGTGTTTTTGATTCAGACGAGGATATTTCCTTTGAAGCAGAAGTGGGAGACACAGAAGAGTATGCAAAATGCCTGGGTATTGAACTCAGCAATTTTACTATCATGTTAGGAAGGAAATTCAAGGTGCAAGGGATACTAAAAGTTTATGATGAATTTTATCCATCAACATTAGAGGTGTTATTGATATAGAAAAACACACATGGGTCAGGGGTTTAAAGAGAGGGAGCCTTATCGATTTTGTTTGCATCCAAGAGACTCATCAGAGTAACCTTCAAGAGGCGTTGATTTCCAAGTTTTGGGATAGACCCCCTTTGCTTCAGAGTCGGTAGACGCGGTTGGTAGGTCAGGAGGTATTCTTTCGATTTGGGACCCAAAAAGGTTCAATGTAGTGAATGTGGTCAAACAAAGGTTTTTTCTATTGACTACGGGGGATATTGCTGGGTTCGAAGGGGTCGTAAACATATTAATATCCATGCTCCCAACGATCCCCAGGGGAGAAGAATCCCATGGGAAACTCTTGTGGAAACTGTGAACCAGTACCCAGGTTTGTGGATAGCCATTGGTGATTTCAATGAAGTTAGAAGTTGTGAGGAACGTGTTAACTCGGTTTTTGACCATCAAGCAGCTGCAGATTTTAATGATTTTATTAGCCGGGTGGGCTGGTTGGAATATAACATGTCGGGTGGTCTGTTCACTTTTGTGTCAGATAATGAAGAAGTCAAGTTCAATAATCTAGACCGGTGCCCTGTTAGTGCCCAGTTTATGATGAGCTGGCCAAATGCTAGATTCGCGGTTCATGAAAGAAAGCATACAGACCATTGTCCAATATCTTTAGTGTGTGACCCGCGCGAATTTGGTCCGGTGCCTTTCAAATTCTACAATAGTTGGATTGGTAACCAGAAATTGAAGGAGATAGTGAAGGCTAAAGCATGTTTACTGCTGTCCGAAGGTAGAAAAGATGTTGTTCTAGCCAAAACTCTAAAGAGTATTAAGAGGAAATTAAGAAATGGAGAGTGAGTGTTAGAGTTGAGGAGGCTGCGGATTCAGATGTTCTCATTAAAGCTATTGATGTTATCTAGAAAAAGGGGATGAACTCCACTATTTCAGCCAAAGCAAAAAAGAATAGAATCGAGATGTGGGTCAAACTTAGAAAGTTGGGAAAAAATATAGCTAAGGATTTGATGCAGAAAGCTCGGATCAACTGGCTCGAATCCGGTGATGAAAATTCCTCTTTTTCATAATGTTGTTAACATTAATAGATCCAGTAACCTAATTTATGGTTTGAAAGTGGGTGGTGATTAGGAGATGGACCCGGGTGTTATTAAATAAGTGGTTTAAGCTGGTTCATAAAACAATTCAAGGAGCCGATGCGGAGGAGACCAGGTTATTCTAATTTGGGGCTGCCCAAAATCCGGGGTGATCTGGTTGATGGTCTGGTCAAACCGTTCACTTTGGACGAAATATGGGCTACTGTGAATGGTTATAAAGGAGGGAAATCGCAAGAGCCAGGCGTTTTACCTTAAAGTTTTTCAAAATCCATTGGGATATTCTGAAAGTGACCTTTGAAGGTATGTTTTGTGAAAGGTTATAATGGATGGACAAATCTCTATCGGTTGTAACTCTTCATTTATTGCTCTCATTGCTAAGAAGTCCGATCCCTAAATGGTCGAAGACTTTAGGCCTATCTCCTTGGTTGGTTCGTTATATAAAATTACATCGAAAGTATTAGCGATCCAATTGAAACAAGTTTTGAACCCGATTATTGTCTCGGCCCAAACGACTTTCGTTGGTGGTAGATAACAGCCCACTTATTATTAGTGAGGCAATTGGGTGGGCTAAAAAAAGCAAAGTCAAAACCCTTGTGTTTAAAATTGATTTTCAAAGGGCTTATGGCTCTCTAAATTGGAAGTTCATTTTTAAAACTATGGAATACATGGGATTTCCAAAAAAATGGATTAGTGGATGTTGAAATCCTGGAAGGGGTCGGTGTTAGTTAATGGATCGCCTACCGGGAGTGTTTCTTTCAAGAGAGGCCTACGACAAGGAGATCCGGTGTCTCATTTTCTCTTTATTATAGCTATGGAAGTGGTTAATATGTTGATGAAAAAAGTGGTTGAATTGGGACTCTTTCATGGCCTTCAACTTCCTAATGGAGATCATTTGCTTTCACAGCTTTGCTATGCGGAT
The DNA here is from genome assembly GCA_030844895.1 of Ambrosia x helenae. Lineage (NCBI taxonomy): Eukaryota > Viridiplantae > Streptophyta > Magnoliopsida > Asterales > Asteraceae > Ambrosia > Ambrosia x helenae. Next base: position 5,300 of record JAUTDX010005590.1, on the reverse strand, counting down.
GACATCATTTTTATTGGAGAGTGGTCGAGGCAAATGTTTTGAGCCTAAATCGATTTCTTAGATGTCTTCATCTAATCTCAGGGCTCAAAGTTAATTACAAAAAGTGCCAACTCTTTGGCATGGGAGTGGTTTCAAAACGAGATCTCTTCTTTCGCTAAGATTCTTGGATGTAAAGAGGGTTCGTTTCTTTGATCACACCTTGGAATCCCCATTGGAGAGAATATGAAAAGAATAAAATTTTGGCAGCCAGTTTTTGATAAATTTAACAAAAAAACTTTTAAGTTGAAAGTCGCGAACATTGTCTTTTGCCGAGAGACTGTGGTGGTGGAGGTTTAAAAATGAAGATCCCTAACTTTGGATTGAGGTTATTAAGTCGATTCACTCCTCTAATCAAATCAAACACCTCATTCCGGTTAAAAAGACGCTTGTCGAGGTGTGGAAGGACATTGGTGGTGTTGAAGGTAGATTTATTTTAAAAGGGATCATCATCAAAGATAAGTATAAGGTTTCTATTGGTAATAGGTCGAAAACAAGTTTTTGGCATGATGTTTGGCTTGCGGGTCAGTCGTTCAGTATTGCTTTTCCTGAGCTTTTCAACTTGGTTAGACATAAACAGGCCTTGGTTTCGAACTGTTTCACTTGAATTGGATAGAGCAGCCAATGGGCCTTTGATTTGGGCTACCAGCCCAGTACTGAAGCTGAAAAGAACCAGTTGGGAACTCTTTCAGACCTGCTTAGGAGCTGCACTTTGTCCGATAATGCTGATGTTTGGAAATGGGATAATGATCAGCGCCTTCTCTACTCGACTAAAGCTGTCCACACTGGGCTGTTTTCAGCCGATTCTTCTTCTTTGCAGGTTGCTGCTCAATTTTCGTGGGACGCTTGGGATCTTCTCAAACCTATTTTTCTTCTTTGGAGATGTCGTGAATGAAAAATCGCTACCAAAGTGGAGCTTGCCTCACGTGGGTTTTCTCTTCTTAATCAACTGTCCGAGATTTGAGGAGCTTGAAGACTTTAACCACGCCTTTTTTCGTTGTCTTTGGGCTAAAGCTATATGGTGGAATATTCTGGTTTGGATTAAAGTTCCTTGGCCAGATAATGCTTCATCTTTTCACGATTTGGTGGAATACATTTTGAAGGCGACGAGCTCTAAGAGGTGGAAGAAAACGGTTGTACATAGTTCTAATTGCAACAACTTGGCGTATATGGCTCGTGAGAAATGAGAAGCTGTTTGAAGGGAAATTCATTCCGGTTCGAGTCTCATTAGATTTGATTAAAGAAGACAACTTTTTTTTATGATGAATAGGGCGAATTTCCAATCCCTTGGCTGGGATGAGTGGGCCTTATTTGATATTGCTAAATTTGTTTAGTTATTGTATTCTGATTGGAGTTTTTTGTTGTTTGGTTTTTAGGTTATATCTCAGCTCCTTGTTGGCTCTTTATATTCAGCTATAAAGTGAAGGTTGATAAAAAACAACTAATTCAAAAAGGAATATTTAATCTTGTTCTCACGTTTCTCAATGCACTTTCCCATCTTTGCATTTGGTCAAACTTGGATAGCAATCCTAACTAATAAACTATTAAATAAACCAAACTTTATAACTAGCATGAATCCAAGATTCCAGCATGCATAAAACACTTGAAGGTCTTGAAGCCATGCTTATTAATTTCATGCAAACAAACCAAAAACTCATGACCCGTGACCCGATAATCGTGAACCAAAACCCGATTAATCCAACAAACCGACCCCCTACCAATCTAGAGGGTCAAATGCACAAAATTTTCTCATGTCATTGCTGTAAAGTTCTCCAATAGCGACATATTTATCATGCCCAAGAAACTCCTTCAAGTCCGATGTCAGTGCCACCGGTAACTGTTCCGTGTAGTGGGTTGGGAAATGTCTCGAGAGCAAACCTTTAATATCATCAGTCGGGACTTGAAATACGGTGCCCCATTAACGTTGTAAGTTTATCATCTAAAATTATATAAAAAAGCTTATAGTAGGGCGCCAAAAAAACATAACTAATGTTTTAACATATTTATTAATACCAGATTTAAAAGAATTTTTATATTACCATTAATTTATTATGCTTTATATATCCCAGACGTGTTTCAAGACATTGTTTCTAGACATGTGAGTTTGCCCATGTAAGAAGGTCTTCATATCTTTCGATACAGGAAGAGGATATGAAAAATTGGATGATGACGGAGAACACGATAGCATAGAAGGATTTTTGGAAGCTTGCCCCCTAAGAGAATACGGTTTTGATGTTGCTCTAAGGTTTGAGAACAGGATTAGGGTGGTAGGTGGAGTGATCATAGAAGAAGGGTCCATAGTTGAAGAATTTGGTAAGTGTGGTGTTACGGTGATACAAGTAACTATTTATAAGGAAGATGTATTGTTTTACCCGTAATATCATGGTTTTAATCATAGAAAAAAGAAAAAGATCTTGATAATAAATACTCATGATGATGGTCTTTGAGAGTAAGGAAGAAGATAATCATACTGGGTTTGGGTTTTAACCAAGGGATGTTGATTGTGAAACGGGAGGGCCAGCTTTGGACTCTGTTTTAGAAGTTGGCGTGATATCAATGCATTTAGAGAGACGTGTGATGTGTGCTGGGGATGGGGAAGAGGAAACGTGTGTGGAATGGGAGGGCCATCTTGGGACTCTGTTTTAGAGGTTGGCGTGCTATCAAAGCTGTTAGAGAGACGTATGATGTTGTGCAGGGGATGAGGAAGAAGAAGAGGAAGAGGAAACGTGCGTGGGATAGGAGGGCCATCTTGGGACTCTGTTTTAAAGTTGGCGTGTTATCAAAGGGAATGATGCATGCACGGAATGGCAAAGAAGAGGAAACGTGCTGGGACTTGGTTTGTTCATATCCATTTTTGCCACGATATCTTGATATCATCTTGTCACGGCACCCACAAAGGAAACCAGAGAAAACGTCAAAGAAACTTGGTGAAGAAGGTATCTAGTCAATGTCAAAGGAAACCAGAGAAAACACATAACAAATTCAAAACGGGATTAAAAAACTAAAAACATCGTCGTTTAACTTATCACCAACAAATAAAAAGAATATTCGTTTAACTTGTGTAAAAGCAGCCATTAATGCAAAAATAAGAAAGTTCAAAGAATCCACCGTGTCGCTGGAATCACTTGATTAATAATACTATATTAATATTAATATTAATATTTATCGGTATGGGAAGCGGGAGGAGGTTCTCTTCCGAGGGTGACGACAAATCAATCAGTATGGGAGGCGAAGGAGGTCTTCCGACGATGGATCTAATGCGACAGACAGATTATTATTCCTATGGAATTTGCTCATCGAACGGTTTCGTATCTCTGTGGCCTTGGCCTTTCCAGTTTAAAGATGTATGTTAGCTATACGCTTCGTTGTTTTTGTTGTTGTAGTTATTATTATTATTATTTTATTAATTGGCGTTATGATTGTTTTAAGATTTTCTAGACCTGTAGGAGTATAGAAATTAGTCTAGCGCTTTAAGTTACTGATTGAGATATAGGATCGCACACTGGTTTTTGTGTATGCGGATTGAATCGTTTTGAACAAATAGTGACATATTTGTCATGCCCAAGAAACTCCTTCAGGTCCGATGTCAGTGCCACCGGTAACTGTTCCGTGTATTGGGGTGGGAAATGTTTCGAGAGCAAACCTTTAATATCATCATCCCGGACTTGAATACGATGCCGTATTAACTTTTTAAGTTAATCATCTAAAGTTATATCAAAAGTCTTATAGTAGGGCGCCTGAAAACACAATTCAAGTTTTGGCATATTTAGTAATAGTAGTTTTGAAAGAAGTTTTGAAAGAATTTGTTACTACCATCAGTTTATTATGCTTTAATATTGCCCAAAACGTGTTTCAAGACGTTGTTTCTAGACATTGTGATTTGCCCATGTAAGAAGTTCTTCATATATTTCGATACAGGAAGAGGATATGAAAAATTGGATGACGACTGAGAACACGATAGCATGGAAGGATTTTTGAAAGCTTGCCCCTAAGAGAAGGTGTTTTGATGTTGCTCTAAGGTTCGAGAACGGATTTGGGTGGTCGGTGGAGTGATCATAGAAGAAGGGTCCGTCGTTGAAGAATGTGGTAATTGTGGTGAGTGTGGGGTTACGGTGATACAATAACTATTTATAAGGAAGATGTATTCTTTTACCCATAATATCATGGTTTTAAACGTAGAACAAAGAAAAAGATCTTGAAAATAGATACTGATGATGATGGTCTTTAAGAGTAACGAAGAAGATAATCAATACTGGGTTTGGTTTTAACCAAGGGGTGTTGATTGTGGAACGGGAGGGCCAGCTTGGGGACTCTGTTTTAGAAGTTGGCTGATATCAAAGCTTTTAGAGAGACGTGTGATGTGTGCTGGGGATGGGGAAGAGGAAACGTGTGTGGGATGGGAGGGCCAGCTTGGGACTCTATTTTAGAAGTTGGCGTGTTATCAAAGCTGTTAGAGAGACTTATGATGTGTGCAAGGGATGGGGAAGAGGAAGGCAAACGTGCGTGGAATTGGAGGGCCAGCTTAGGACTCTGTTTTAGAAGTTGGCGTGTTATCAAAGGGAATGATGCGTGTAGGGAAGGACGAAAAGAGGGAAATGTGCTGGGACTCGGTTTGTTCATATCCATTTTTGCCACACATATCTTAATATCATCTTGTCTCTCTCGGCACCCCAAAAGAAACTAGAGAATAGGAAACTAGAGAAAATGTCAAAGGAACTTGGTCAAGAAGGTATTTAGTCACGCTTGAAAACAGAATTGAAGTTTTTGACATAGTTAGTAATACTTTTTTGAAAAGAAATTTTGAAAGAATTTTTATATTACCATAGTTTATTATGCTTTATATGTGCCCAGACGTGTTTCAATACGTTGATTTACACATGTGAGTTTGCCCATGTAAGAAGTTCTTCATATCTTTCGATACAAGAAGAGGATATGAAAACGGGATGACGATTGAGAACACGATAGCATGGAAGGTTTTTGGAAGCTTGCCCCCTAAGAGAACGTGGTTTTGATGTTGCTCTAAGGGTCGAGAACGGAATTAGGGTGGTATGAGGAATGATGATAGAAGAAGGGTCCATCGTTGAAGAATTTGGTGAGTGTGGTGTTACAGTGATACAAGTAACTATTTATAAGGAAGATGTATTCGTTTACCCGTAATATCATGGTTTTAATCGTAGAACAAAGAAAAAGAACTTGATAATAGGACTCATTGATGATGGTCTTTGAGAGTAAGGAAGACGTTAATCATTACTGGGTTTGGGTTT
>JAUTDX010000570.1:0-100341 GCA_030844895.1 Ambrosia x helenae | reverse complement strand
TAGGGACCGTCTATTACATAACTGATTTTATATAAAAACTATGAGAACTGCATGCTCACTTGTACGTGGTGCTTTACAGATATAGCGGGCAAGAGAATCAGATGCGATTGTGGTTACACAACCGCCTTATGTATCTCAGTTAAAGAAACAGGTACAAATATTTATCTAGATCTCATAGTTAGAGAACCACATTTACATATGTACATGTTGCTATAATTGTAGTACATAAGGCGGTTATCTAACCGCATAACCACCCTCTCTTTCTCCCTTCCACTATCTTTATTAAAAAGTGCGTACAAGTGCTTATGCGGTTCCCATGACTATACTAAAACCGGTTTCGTATTGCAACACACACCTCTTTGTATATATCATCAAAACATTAATGAATTTAGTTTTGGAGTTTTACCTTTTCCTTGATTAACTCCACAAAGACTTAAATAAACACCCATGTCATTATGAAGAGCTAAATCAAGACCAAAAACCCACCATCCTTTTGGTAACTGCAAAGCAAAGTAGCTTTTTTCTGAGGCATTAGCCATCCACCTAACCAGCTCATTCAAGAGCCAATGGCTCGTCTCCCTCTAGTGCATTGAAAGAAGTCTGAATACCATTTCAAAAAGGTTAGCGACGTTAAATAGCAAGCTGTGAGCCTGTTGACAGTTTATGGTGTTGCAAAATACCCTGTGCATGTCAGTGCTGTTATTTCTGAGCGATAAGAGAACCTTGCATCCATTCGACCGGTGACATATGGTTCATAGAGATAACATCCATAGCCTCACCCTTCAAGCCAACCTGGTAAGTCCATTTAGCCCAAGACCAAATCTTGCTTGCCTTGGTCAAGACCGTTACAATGCCACTGGACCTGTAACACCGGTTTCCCATGTTTCGTAATGTCCTTCAATATTCTTCACATAAACAAAAATTGAACTAGAGTTGATATATTAAGTCGATTTGAGAGTAGAATTAACATGTCAAAAATTATGTATGATTTGGCTAAAAAGAAACATAAATCCCAAAACAACTTATAAAAATGAGAATAAAGAAAATACCAATACATCAATGTAAGGTGTAATGTGAATAAAACTTAAGATATGTAGTTTTTATCAGCCAAACAACCTCAAATTGCAACCAAATTTTACAATCATTCCACTAATACAAACTTTAATCAATGTTAGACATAATTCTTGATATATCCTAAGTATATTATTATCATTTGTATTATTGTGTTATATCCTAAGTTTAGGCGGTTACTCCCTCAACCGACACAACCATTCATGTATAGTCGCAACCTTCCGGTACTATATATACCGGACATAACCTTTCATTTGTAATTAGAATGTTTGATCATAAAGATACATCTTTTTACATTCTCTCTGTTCTCTCTCAATCCCACATTTGGCATCAGAGCCTACGATCCAAGAGAAACATGTGAAGAAGAAGAACGTGCGAGTCGTTCACAACGAATACGAAGATCAAGTGATTTGATCATAAGAAAGAGAAACAGTTCGTGAAGAACCAAAAGAAGAAGAATATCCAGCGATTCGATCAAAAGAAACAAGAACGATCAATCCTCTGTTTTTTTGAAAAAAAAAACAGAGACGATCACAGAAAGGATATTACCAAGACATAAGTTTATTGGCCAACCAAGATCAATCAGAAAGATCATTATTTCAAAGAAACATAACCGTTATTCAGAATAAACAGACCGGAGAAAGAGGATTCCGGCAAGAACAGGGAAACTCCGGCGAGACACCGGATTATCCAAAAAAAAAAACAAGTTCGCACATAATACGGTTACATATTCCTGCCCTCCTTTTAAGTTTATAATCGAATTCATATTCTTAATCCAAATCTGGTTCATAGAAACAAGAAATCATTGTTCTTGTTTAACAAAATCGCGACACAAGATTTCCCGCCAAAATTTTTAAAGAAATTTTTTTACAGAAATTTGATTTCTGTTTATCAAATAGAGTTCGGGAATCAATATTAAAGCAGAACCGGATTGTACAAATCGTTTTTTAAACGTTGGATTAGATTGTTTGTTTCGGACGGCACCGAACAAACATTTAACGTAGAAGAAGATTATTCGATTATATAGAAGTTTGTTTGATTCGTTTTAGTATTCGAATCATAAGACTATACTGATTTGGTGGAGATAAAAACATCCAGAATCGAAATTAAGAAAAAGGCGCGAAATAGTTTTTGGGCAGTAGGAATTGAAGAAGAAGGACTTGTCTTTTGAAAAGTCAATCAAACCCAAAAAAACCGTTTTGTATAAAATATTAATTAAAGTTTTTTTTGAAGTTAGTATTTTGTCTGTTTGTTGTCTTTTGACACTTGCAACAAAAAAATCAAAACTTTTCCGGTAAAGATTTTTTATAGAAAACAAACTGGTTTGTTTTAAATATTTTGGAGGATTTTTTTAAGAAAGTCAAAGGAGAATTGACTTTAATACTTGGAACATTTTGATATTCAAGTTTTACAAAATTTCAATAATCAACAAAGTTTTTATAATTTGTTCAAGGCCTTACAAAACTATTAAACTTTGTTAAAAAAAATATTTTCAAAGAATATCATAGTTATTTTTGACAAAAGAAAAGGTAAAAAATAACAAGTTTGATAAAAAAACAGTCAAACCAAGTTCCAAAACGAAGTGTTGGGCAGTCCGTATTAGATCGGACAATAGGGAAAAAGAACAAGAACAAGACTCCACTAAAGACGCCCTCAAACCCAAAATGACGAAAGAAGAGAACGTCACAAAGGACACACTTACGTTTAGCCTCCAAAACCCGATGTTAACATCTACAAATTACACGATTTGGGCTGTTCGTGTAAAGGCAATATTGAATGCCAACAACCTTTGGGAAGTAGTAGAACCCACAGAAGGAGCAAAGGTAGATGTCAAGAAGGATAAGACAGTGATTGCCTAACTATTTCAATCAATTCCAGAAGATATGGTGATGCAGGTTGCATCACATACTACAACCAAAGACATATGGGAAGCATTAAAGACCAGACATATTGGAATTGATCGAGTCCAGAAAGCAAGACTTCAGTCATCAGGCACAGAATTCGAGATGTTATCAATGAGAGAGACTGAAACAATAGACCAGTTTGCTGGTAGATTAAGTGCGTTAAATACAAAGTCAAAGACCCTTGGATCAAAGTTCGAAGAACCTATTTTGGTACGTAAATTATTGGACTCAGTACCAGACAAGTTTTTACAAATTATTGCATCAATAGAACAATACTCCGATATGGAAACCATGACACTTGACGAAGCAATCGGCAGACTAAAAGTTTATGAAGAGCGTCTCCGATCTAGAGATGAAAGAAATCATAGAAATGACTATGATAAACTTCTACTTGCACAATACAAAAGAAACATCAGTCAAGAAGGACAAGGAGATTTTAATCGAAGTCATGGTAGAATCAGTAATAGAAAAGATACTAGACGAGACAAGTTTCAAACAACCCAAGGTCAAAGTCGTGAAGACAACCACAAAGAAGAAACAAGTACAAAGGATAAGTCTCAACCCAAGTGCTATCGATGTGAGAATCTTGGACATTATGCCTATTATTGTCCAAATAAACAAAGGAATATTAAATCCTTTTTGGTCTAAACCGAAGATAAAGACCCTACTCTTCTATTAACAATGTGCAAAGGAAAAGAAGAGAAGACCTCTAATCATGTGATATGATTAAAGAAGAATATCCGTGTGATACGGAAACAACCTGTGATAGGTAGAATGACGAAATCCAGTGAGTGGATCAAAAGCAAGAAGTTAGGTCATGTGAAGTGATAAAAAATGAAGAGTGAGTGCGTGAGGCACTAAAGAACTAAACTAAAAGATGTAAGTTGAAGATCATGGTGTGTGAGGTAACCATGAAAAGAAGAATCGCGTGATACGATCAAATCCGTAAGGAAATAATAAAGAAGGGAGACCTGTGTGACTCAGATCATCCAAGAAAAGCTGTGAAAGCAAAGTTGTGTGAAGCAACAATCTAAATCAAGAAAAGTGTGAAAGTTGTTTGTGTGAAACAAACAAAGAAGTATGAAGCTTGCTAATCATCCATGTGTGATTCAAGAATCAGCAAGTTGTGTGAGACAATTAAAGAAAAAGTAAATGGCAAGAGAATTTGTGTGATACAAATCAAGCTATGAAGAAAGGAGCTAAAGAAGCATGGAAGAAGAAATCAAGAATTAGGGGGGAGAATGTTAGACATAATTCTTGATATATCCTAAGTATATTATTATCATTTGTATTATTGTGTTATATCCTAAGTATAGGCGGTTACTCCCTCAACCGACACAACCATTCATGTAATAGTTGCAACCTTCCGTACTATATATACCGGATATAACCTTTCATTTGTAATTAGAATGTTTGATCATAAAGATACATCTTTTTACATTCTCTATGTTCTCTCTCAATCCCACAATCAAGTTATCTACAATTTCAATCTTGTTCCAATGTTGTGAATTTTTTTTAAGAAAAATGAATCGTAAATTGTATTACCAGTTACATATGGTGACACACCAATTTTACACAATGGGCCCAGCCCAGCCACATCAAGTATTTAACACAAATGGCTGGGAAAGTATGTCAAATTTATAACACTGAAACAAAATTGAAATCAAACACCTTATGAATTAAATCAAGTATCAATTTCCGTAACTAAGGAGCAGAATAGAACCTGGAGAGCTTTGTTGTAGGCTATACACTTCAACAGGTACATTCTCAGGAATAGTAGGTTGTATACCTTCAATGGCAAGCCAGTGATAGATTTTAATACAACATGTCGTGAGTTATGGAAAGTAAAGGATCTTCGATCCAATGCAGAACCATATGATACAAAAAAAGAAAAATTATTATTATTGCCGACGCCGCCGCTACTACTACTATTAAAGAACATAAATGGAAAACTACTAAGTAAACTTATCTTTTGAGTTCTTCCACTGGTTACTGACATTTATTATGGAGGTTAGTGAAACCCTACTGTCAATAAGGAACACGACTGTTAATAAGGAGCAACCACTTCAAGTCGCTAGTAACCACAAAACAAACATGTTGATGGCCAGTAAGTTTGACCACGTGTAGGTGCGGATCAGTTGTTTTTTAGCTTTTGCCAACATCACTATATCTGCTGCAAAATAAAAAGAATTAATCAACAATATGTACAGTTTTTTCTGTTAACATAGAATTTAAGTAGGGATTAGTTAAGTGTGGGTGTTGCATCTAATATGCTACCTTTCAAGTTTCATCATATCGTGAATTTATAAGTAGTTATATGTTGTTGGTTGATAACTTCTGATGAAAAGTGTAATAACTACTGAAGAAGAATTACCAACTACTGAAGATTAAAGATCTATAACTACTGATGAGTAACGACTGAAGATTAAAGATCTATAACTACTGATGAGTAACTACTGATGGCCTAACCTCTGCTGAGACTAACCATTGTTGCATAACTACTGATCTGTAGTAACATATTCAGTAGTTGTTCTTTGTCTTCAGAAGTTTGTTCATCAGTAGTTATGCAACAGTGGTTTGTCTCAGCAGAGGTTAGGCCATCAGTAGTTTTGATTCTTCATCAGATGTTACTACAGAAAGCTGAGGGTTCAAGTAAAGACTTCTGTTCTGTGTTACTTGACAAACCATCTAATGAAAACAGCAAACTTCCAAATCACTGATGATCCGGGCAGGGCCGGGCCATATTAATGGATATTTTAAGGAGGACATGTTGAGAAGACAGAAGTATAGAACATGAAATTTTATTTTCGGCAAATCTAGATGTTGATATCTTCTTTACTATATAGAAAGTTTACAAATTACATCATAGTGTATAAAAATGGTAATATCTACTTTTAGTGTGAAAAAATGGATAGTTTCTGTAACTATGTAAACAAAGTATACCGTTTGGATCCTTGTTCCACTTATTCATCACCAATGTCTGCTTTTGCCTAGTGTCAAAAGTAGGATAACTTTTATGGGCACCCATCTTCCAGTTCTGTTATGTATTATCTATTATATGTACTGAACCAACCACTCCAGAGACTGTCAACATACAAGAACAATGTTAGCTTTATGATTGAAAGAACTTTTTAAATATTTTTCTTAATTTGAGTTTTGATATCAATTTGTTAGTCAAAACGATAGGTGGCAGTCGTATGGTGTTGGCGGGTTGATGAAATCAAACACGACCCTTATATTTATTCTTGTCAACGACATCAACCCATAACACACTTAAAATCTTCTGACACGAAGACGACTCGTTTAGCATATTTATCTAATCAAGTTGTAGGCACGGTAAACATGTTGATGTAATAAATAGATCAAATGGGTTGTGTAGGGACTGGCGACGCCACTTGTTTAAATAAATGCGTTAAAACGGTAAACCTGAAAACGAACCGTCTAATTAAATAGGTCAACCCAAACACGACATGTTTATATGTTTACTAATGGGTTTAGACATGATAACCCAAGACCTTATTATCTTCATGTCGTGTCAGAAAATTGCCACCCCTAGCCAAAAGACACCTCTTTAATTTGGATGGAGGGTGTTCTTACATGTAAACAGTATGGTTTTGTAATTTTTACCTTTATGCAGTCAGGTAAATCCTTATCATTTGACCCGTTATGAATCTGAAAATGCATAATCAAGAAAGTTGGATTAATTAATAGATGGCTAAATTTCAGTTGTTTATAACAACACTTTTGGCTGTATGTGAAGCAATTAAGTTTTATACCCATGCGATTTGTTGAAGAGAAGACTGTCTATTTCCTGCTAGACATGCTAAGCTGACTAAACTGGCTGCTACAGTTGAAGGCCAGTAGCACAATTGTTCATGGCCCAGTAGTGCAAGCACCGCAAGATATTTCGCTGTTTTATCTACATCTTCATTAGATCTTGCAGCTTTGAGATAGAACCTTTTTTCATTTTTTGTAACACGACAATGAGTGTTCGAAGACCTATAAAGAAATAAAAGCAGATCAAGAAGCATTCAAAAACATGGGTGTACCAAAAATAAAGAAAGTTGGCCAGTTTAGGCGGTTTGAAATATATACAGTCTAGTTCAATGATTTACGGGTTCGGTTAATGGTTTGGAACTCAGAATCGGGCATTTAACATTTAACATTTATTATTTACCATTTTTTTCCATTTTAGGAAAATGAAATTATGTATACATATTAAATTTATGAACAATCCTTTTGTTTTAAATTTATACAAAATGATGCCTTGGGAAAAAATGCTGTCCAAAACCACTAAACCAAACTGTCAAAACCTTGAAAACTGGCCGGTTTGGATTGACGTTTCTAAATCCGATGTTAGCGGTTTGGCCAGAATTTTCGTCAAAACCTGCCGAACCGGACCATTAACTGTTAGAAAGATTATAATCAAGAAATTAGTGGTTATTATACAAATCAGAGTTTGACTTTAAAAAGTCAAACCAGGTGTCTTTAGGCGCCAATATTGTACAGTCATGTCGGTTAGTTAGAATAGTCATGTCGGTTAGTTTAGCGGTTAGATAACCGCCAATATCAAAGGCTATATAAGGCCTTCATATGTATGTTTTATTTGTGTGGATAATAATATTAAGTGTGCATATTATTAGAAATACTCTCCACCCTCTGTTCATATACTCGAGTCCCTGCATCCATTCTGATGCATACTCCTAACATATTTGATGTTCATCATGATTGATCCAAGATCCGAAGGGGCCTCAATATGGTATCAGAGCAGATACAAGTTGATCATATCAGTGGAGAGATGCAGAAAGCAGATATACTCACCAAGGCACTACCAAGAATAAAATTTCTCGAGATGTGAAGTCTCATAGGAGTTGAAAACCTTGGGGAAATCAAGAATTAGGGGGGAGAATGTTAGACATAATTCTTATTTCCCATATTATATCTATTATACCCTAAGTATATATATTATCCTAAGTTTAGTCAAGGGTCATGTTAGGTTGTTAATGAACCGACACGTCGGTTAGTATCAAAGGGGACACACCCCTTCATATGTATAAATACCAAAACATTTGTATCATTTGATATGTATTGAATCTTTAGTTTCCATATTCTCTCTCAATCTTTTCCCTCAATTCGGTCCTGCGAACCTTCATTAACACCCCTATCCAAAACAATTTAAAAAGGCCCGAAAACGAAGCAAGAAACCTCAGAGAAGAAAGGAAAAAAAAACTGGACAGCAAGCATAAGGTAAACTTATTGTAGAAAGCTTAAAAAAAAAACATTATTTTAAGAATACCTTGTCATCTGCAGGTGCTTGGCTCATATCTGCAGGTAACTCTTCCCGGTTGCCAAGGCAATAGAAATTTAAATAGTCTTGAGGGTGTGCATCAAGCTGCATAGCCTTAATTTCACGTGCTCTAACGGTATACATTGCTTCCATAGTCTGGCTCTGCATGTTAGAACTCAAAGTTCAATACCCAACAAAATATCAAATAAGCCCATTTTTAAATTCATGGCAGAAAAAGAGGGGGGGGGGGGGGTTCTAAGTTGGATTTACTCGGTGCGTTTGTTTTTGTTCTTTTTCACCCACCCCTTGAAACTTACAACAAGATATAAGCAATTAGGAGTCTAAGGAGAAAAAGATGGGGATAATGGTAAGTAAAGAATCTTCGATCCAATGCAGAACCATATGATACAAAAAAGAAAAATTATTATTATTGCCGACGCCGCCGCTACTACTACTATTAAAGAACATAAATGGAAAACTACTAAGTAAACTTATCTTTTGAGTTCTTCCACTGGTTACTGACATTTGATTATGGAGGTTAGTGAAACCCGACTGTCAATAAGGAACACGACTGTTAATAAGGAACAACCACTTCAAGTCGCTAGCAACCACAAAACAAACTTGTTGATGGCCAGGAAGTTTGACCACGTGTAGGTGCGGATTAGTTGTTTTTTAGCTTTTGCCAACTTCACTATATCTTTGGGATGTCGGATATAAAGCGGCTGCAGCACCCAAACCAGATGTTGCCTGCAATTAATGAGGTACACACATTAAAACATGGGTGAGTGAGAATTAGAGATATGTTGGGATGTCGGATATCTTGCCTGATGTTGGAGTTGACCAAATTGGGATGTCGGAGTTGACCTAGTAAACTGACTTCCGTCTGCCACACCATGAGATACCAAGCAAAATCAATCAATAAATCATACATATCAATCAAACGACATAACGAAAAAGACACACTATCTTAACGAAATAGGTAAAGATTAATGAAATAAAATGTAGGTGTAAACTGTAACTCACAAGCCATTTCTGTGGCCTTGACGACCCTCCTTATTGAGAACCTTAACTGCAACCGGCAGAGATTTCAGACCAACCCTAACATTCTCATCCATAAAGCCTTTGTAAACGGTCCCAAAGCCACCTCCTCCAAGAATGTAATCAGACCTAAAGCTTTTAGTAACGGTTTCAAGCTCAAACATCGTGAACGAAGTGATACTATTATACGACATAGAATTATTTCTCGATGCTTCACTAATGTTCATGTCATTACGAGGTGTTGAAGGCTCGCTCAGTCCCGATATTGACCGGCTACGCTTCTTCTCCAAACCCTGACTTTGACCAGATGTCACCTGTAGCTGATTACCTGCAAACCGATTGCAATGTAACATACTTTACATGTCATTAATCGTAATTAAACACACACACAAACAAAAATGGAGGTTTAATTGTGCACGGATTAACAACAATAACACCTAAATAATCATAAAAAACACAAATGCAGATGACACTTGTAGCATATGAACAACACACGAAATGAAATTCAGCATAGTTTAACTATCATCCATCATAAGATAACACAAATGCAGGTTAAATTGTGCACCGGAGCAACAACAATAACACCTAAAATCTTCATAAAAACCAAAAACGCAGATGTCACCTATAGCAGATTAACTGCACACCGATTGCAATCCAACGTAGTTTACTTATCACAAATAAAAAATAATAAAAAACACATATACAAATGCACGTTAAATTGCGAATGGGGCAACAACAATAACACCTAAAAAACACAAATGCAGATGTCAACTATAGCAGATTACCCCCATACCGATTACAATTCAACACAGTTTAAGCCACATCAAATCACAAACAGCACAAATGCAGGTTAAAATGCGAACTGAGCAACAGCAATAACACCTAAATCAGTCATAAAAAACACGAACTCGGATGTCACCTATAGCAGATTAACCATCAAACCGATTGCAATTCAACATAGTTTAACTCCCATCAATCATAAAAAACACAAATGCAGGTTAAATTATGCACTAAGAAACAACAATAACACCTACATTAGTCATAAAAAAACACAAACGCTGCCACATAAGGGGCACAATTCCCTAAATGGCCTCATGACTCTTTAACCTTGTTCCTTTATTATATATAGAGATAGTTATCAACCGTTGTGTCGGTTATGTCAAGGTGACACACCCCTTCAAATGTATAAATACCTTGTAAACATATCATTTCATTTTATGTATTGAATCTTTATTCACAAGTATTCTCTCTCAAAATCCTTTACCCTCATCGTTCCTGTGATCTCACAGGTTTTCTTCAGCACCCAAGCAGGAGAATAAAATAAATATATAAAAATGAAAACAAAGAACAAACATGAGAATAAAATAAAGCAAACAAATACATCAATCAGCTTTGTAGCATTATGAAGACCAGGTGCAAGTGTATCCATTCCATCTATTTGAGGCATAAATAAGTCCTCAACCTCAACAACGGTGCTCTCCCTTCGTTTATACACATCATCACATAAATTTTGTATAATTTGTGTCGTTTCTTATGGAAAATAATGTTAGTGGTCGTATAAATTCTGCACAGGTCTGATTGTTTCTGAATTGTATCAGAAAGTGGGCTTCAGGGTGTTGAGGCGTTTGGCGGTTAACAGAAAATGGAGGGAAAGGTTTTGAAAGTTAGTTAAACAAACATAGACTTTCTTATTATTACAAATGAAAACATCCGGTCCCTTAAATAGGTTCTGAACCGGTGTCACAGCCAACAGACGCGTCGATTACAACTTAAATACTTAGGATATATGTTTTCTATAAACCGGTGTGTCACATATCCGGTTTCTAACATAACTAGACTTAGGATATAATAATCTAACATATGTTTATATTTACATAACATAAGAATAAATCAAGTTTACTTTTATATCTCTAACAATCTCCCCCTTAAACTTGATTTCTTCAACCTTCTTTTCTTCATTCGTCACTTGATGATGATCGGCTCCTCTTCTTGGGCGGCATATCTTCATCCTTCCATTTGTTGCCTTCACTTGTGCTACCTTCTTCATTGTTGACTTCAACAACCAACTCGCGGCCTTTGTATTTGAGATGGTACCATTCCATCATCTCTAGATATCGAATAAAAACAAGCCGAAGTGTTGTTGCGATCTCTTCCTTCTTTGCTAGGCTAGGTAGCCCTCTTCCATAACCCATACTCATTGCAACAATCGCCCAATTTTCATCTTTAGTGACTTTCTCATATCCACCAAACACTTGAACTTTTGTATATAAATCCAATAGACTAATCGGATAACCGGTTGTGTCTCGTGGTGGCATAGGGGCTTCAATTCTTATTTTCAAGAAATCTTGCATGAACCATTTTACAATCTTTTCAAATTCTAATTCGAACTTGCGTTTGTACCTTTCAACCGTTGTTGTAACATGGAGCATATCCATGAAAACTAAGCAATCTTGTATGCGAGAACCATTGGTTGGGTACATGATAGGACCTTTCTCCATAATGCCTTCATAATTGTCCTTATCAATAGAGAATTCTTGAAATTGTTTGAACATGTGAGCCCTTTCTTTATCTTCAACATTTAGTGATTCTTTTATGCCTTCAAATCTGACCCGTTTGTTTGAGAACCTTTCTAGTGGTCCATTTCCATCCTTTTTAACAATATTTTTCCTTTCGGGGCATTTAAATGTGAAGTGACTTTCACTATCACAAATTCGGCATAGAATCAACTTTCTTTTCTCTTGTAGGATCGGTCGATGTATGTGACAAGTGTCACCATCGAATTCTACTTCTAGGCCTTCTTGATTTAATCTTTCTATACTTAGCACATTTTTTCTAAGTGTAGGGACATAGTATACCTTCTTGATCTTGTGAACTTGCCCTCCACTTGTGATGATTACCGATCCTCTTCCTCTAAAATACTCCCTCCTATATCCGCTTGGTTGGCCTTCTACTCCAAACGATTTTGTGAAAATGGCGAATTGGTCTTTGAAACCACAACCATGTTCTTTTGTTGTTAAACTTGCGTACCAAACATCATCCCATCCTTTTCCTTCCGTTCCTTTTACCATGAATTCTGTTTTACCCATCTTCTTTGGGCAATTTCTTCTATAGTGGAAGGGTTCTTTACATTTACCGCAACACATCGCGTGTGGGTATTCGGGGGCATCCTTTATTTGATTGTTGTACTCCTTTTGCGCATGTTTCTTCCTTTCTATACACGTCTTTGGGCCTGATCCGATGTGAAATCTGGAGAAGTTGATGTTCGAAGGGTCCATACACTCCTTCTTAAATTCTGCGATCTTCTTATCGAGAACAATTTGATCCACACGATCATCTTCACTATATGGAGACATCGGCCGCTTGCCTTTGTCTTCGGGAACACCATCGGACTTCTCTTCACAATCGAACATACCGTAAATCTTCTTTTGATCGGGCTCTGATGCCATGTTAGTGGTCGTATAAATTCTGCACAGGTCTGATTGTTTCTGAATTGTATCAGAAAGTGGGCTTCAGGGTGTTGAGGCGTTTGGCGGTTAACAGAAAATGGAGGGAAAGGTTTTGAAAGTTAGTTAAACAAACATAGACTTTCTTATTATTACAAATGAAAACATCCGGTCCCTTAAATAGGTTCTGAACCGGTGTCACAGCCAACAGACGCGTCGATTACAACTTAAATACTTAGGATATATGTTTTCTATAAACCGGTGTGTCACATATCCGGTTTCTAACATAACTAGACTTAGGATATAATAATCTAACATATGTTTATATTTACATAACATAAGAATAAATCAAGTTTACTTTTATATCTCTAACAAATAATATCAACCAATGTGATTTATTAGTGAAGACCTCATAAAATTTTATAATAGTAACCTAAACTTGAAATATGGTAATTATATTAGTATTTTAAAATTCAGTATTAATCTTTTATTGTAGAGGCAAAAAGGTTCAAATGGTTAGGAGTTGATTAAAAATATATATATTAAAAAACAGATCTAAGTCATGGACCATCAGGAGCCATAATTCCAAAACGTTTGATCAGTAAAGATATAGAAATGACACAGGTAGGTGTTTGACAGCTTAAATTGCAAAAGTTTATATAACTAAATCAAACCAGATATACAATTGGTATTAGATTCCCATAAAAAATACCTCTCAATCATAGGAATCTAAGTGCTGTTTGTTCAGCGAACAGTAACATTATTTTGCTTTGGACTAAACAAAAAAAATGACTTTGTAACTGTATTGCTGAAAATGAATTAAGAAAAGAGTAATGATGGAAAGTGGAGACCAAAACAATAATGCTGTCATATTCTTATAACTTTTAAAAAAGTGGTAGCTTTATCTCAATTGTTAATATTTTATTGTTGTAATGTGTCATCATTTCACTAACCAAGCTATCAATTATTTGAAAGTGATGGGATCCATTCACACTCTCAAGTTGACTATACTTTCAGCAATTTACATTCACAACCTAAGCAATTTGACTAAAACCTTCAACCCTCTACTCAAACTCTCTTTGCCTAATTCTATTATTCCAGAAAGACTGATTCAAGATGGCATTCGCAGGTATCCAGATGTTCATGGACAAGTTGAACAAGCTTATTAACTCCAACCACATTCCATTCTTCAACAACCCAGAAATTATATGCCAAAGGCCCCAGTTCCAACTTCTCTATCAAGATCTGGGCTCCATGATCCAAACCCTTTCCATCCACCAACATACAGACCTTGAACAACTTATTGATCTGAAGAAAAGACTCATATACGCAGCAGAAGAGGCAGAGTATAACGTCGATCTCTTTCTATCCGGTGTTCATGTTAGGAACAATAGTCATGACCCTACCTTTAGTGACTTTAATCGATCCTTAAATCTTGATGATGTTAGGATATCATTAATGTTCATCAAGGCAGAATTCAAGAGTATGAGAATTGATGGCATGAAGATGGATTCATCTCCAAGACCTCAAACAACACTAAATCAATCTGCAGCTGCTGCTCAAAGTTCCATCTCCAGAGGATCAAAGAAATTATTGGATGAAATCAATCTGTTCGTGGGGATTGATCGTGATGCTGAGCTCATAAGAGACAAACTTGTGGAAGATCAAAAGAAGCTGGACGTTGTCTCTATTGTCGGTATGGGTGGAATAGGAAAGACTACCCTAGCTACCAAAGTATTCAATGATGGTTTTGTTAAGTATCATTTCCATGTCCGTGTATGGGTCACTGTTTCTCAAACATATGACAAGCGGGATGTGTTGACTCAAATTCTGGAATCCATTCGTGGTCAGCTAGACCTCGAGAAGGCTAATGACTCTCGACTTCGTGAATTGGTGCACAAAAACCTAATTGGTGAGAGATACTTAATTGTCATTGATGATATATGGGACATAGAAACATGGGATGACCTGAAATTATTCTTCCCCCATGGCAATAATGGAAGTCGAATTATGCTCACCACTCGCATCACTGAAGTTGCTAAACATGCAAATTCAAATGGATTGATTCATCACTTAGGATATATGAACAAAGAAAAAAGCTGGAAGTTGTTGTGCCAGAATGTGTTTCATGGCAATGAGTACCCTGAATGGTCGATTAAACCTGGAATGAAAATAGTAGAAAGTTGTCAAGGATTACCACTTGCGGTGGTTGTCATGGCAGGAGTTCTAGCAAAAGAAGCATGGAGTGAAAAGTTTTGGGTGAAAATTGCTGAGCAGACTGGTTTGTACGTTATTGATGACCAGAATGGATGCATGGAAACCTTAGGTTTAAGTTACAGTCATCTTCCTCTTCACTTGAAAGACTGCTTTCTTTATCTTAGTGGCTTCCCAGAAGACTACATGTTTGAAGTACAAAGGTTGATCTGGTTATGGGTGGCTGAGGGTTTCATTCAACAGGATGGAAATAGAAGCTTGGAGGATATTGCAGAGGGTTACTTGATGGATCTAATTGACAGAAATCTTGTAATTGTAGATAGATTGAGGTCAAATGGAGGTGTGAAAGCTTGCAAAGTGCATGATCTTGTTAGGGAGCTATGCTTGAAAAAAGCCAAGGAAGAGCGATTCATCCTTAATCTAGAAAAACCAACATTGTTCTCTGAGCTTAGTAAGGTTAAGAAACCACCATATAGGCCAGAGCGTATGTTCATAGATAAAGCTTTCCCTATTCCATCAGCCCAAAACTGTCGATCTGTTTTGGTCTTTGGTTATGTCAGACATGATGACATTGCAAAGCATTTCCGTTCCTTTGTGCTGCTTAGGGTGTTAGATCTACAAGAGTGTGAATTGAATGATTTTCCTAAAGGCATGGAATTGCTAGTTCACTTGAGGTATCTTGCAATTTGGATAACATCAGGAAGTTTCCCGTCTTCCATATGCAATTTATGGAACCTTCAAACCCTCATTTATATTACAGAACAGTATACGATTAATTTACCCAGTAACATATCAGATTTGCTAAATCTGAGGCATTTGTGGGGCTATCAGCTTTCTGGTTCTCGTTTCGAGGTTGCTAAGAATGACTTTGTTTTTCCTTCTATGACAAGACCAATGAAGAATTTGCAAACTATCACAGATGTGAGGTTGGGAGAAGGGGTAGATAATTTTCAAAAGTGTTTTCCCTTCATTAAGCAACTTACATGTATTACTACCTCAAATAAGCAAAATGACTTAAAATCTCTCTCCTAC
This sequence comes from Ambrosia x helenae, assembly GCA_030844895.1. Classification (NCBI taxonomy): domain Eukaryota; kingdom Viridiplantae; phylum Streptophyta; class Magnoliopsida; order Asterales; family Asteraceae; genus Ambrosia; species Ambrosia x helenae. Next base: position 84,352 of record JAUTDX010000570.1, on the reverse strand, counting down.
CTTGAAAAGCTCACTTTAACTAGCCTCTACAAAGGATTGGAGCACATTACATTCCCAGCAACATTGAAAACACTTACCCTATATAAATGTGGTCTAGCATGGAGTGGAATGTCAATGATTCAGTCGTTACGTAATCTTCGGGTTCTCAAACTACACTCCTATGCCTTTTGGGGAAGTTGCTGGAACACGGATGGGCAGGAGTTCCCACAGCTAACATTCTTGAGACTTCAATCGTTAAATATCAAACAGTGGGAAGCCTATAGCAGAAGCTTCCCGTGTCTCAGACAATTACAAATCATCAGGTGCAAATTTCTTGAAGAGATTCCCCTTGAAATTGGGGACATACCAATGCTTGAGCTTATTAAAATCAAGTGTTGTGGCCAGTCTCTTGGTGAATCAGTAAGAAGAATTGAAGAAGCCCAACATGATTTCGGAAACTACCACCTAAAAATTGACATTTCTGGGTTTTGGTCAAGGTTGTCAATTGACGGTTGTAGTAACTTTGCTGGTGAATCAGTAAGAGAATTAAAGAACAACATGATTAGGAAAACATCCACCTAAAGATTCAAATTCGAATGACGGTGGTGTGAATGAAGAAGTTGTTGGAGTACATAGGCCCAGGGAGGTGGAACTCATGCGTCTACGGAGAAAAAGAGTAAAGGACAGAAAACATGACATATGAAATTGATTTCTTTCTAAAATGTTTGTAAACTATTTTGTAACTACTTTTTGACCCGCCGCGTGTTGCGGTACTGGCCTTACACGAAATGATAACGTACACACCACATTTGAGCAGACTCGTTTTCGAAAATAAAATTTTGTCAAAATGATCCATGTACATGATGACTCATTTAACAACCCAAATTTTGGCATGTTATCCAACCAAACATGCCCTTTGACACCTCTAATATTTCAAAAGACCTACCCAATGTAAAAGGAATGATGTAAAGCAACATTGGTTGCCCATGTCCATCCATCAAGTTCAAACTATTTAATAATTGACCTAGTGAGTAATTTTTAAAGACATGGTGCAAATTAACAACATGCATTTAAGTTTTCTTACCTAAGCCGTAATGCAAAAATCCGTTGAATCACATCACAAAAAAAAATTATATTAGATCATATAACTTTTCCAACCATATTTATGCGCTAGCCAATATAAAAAAAATCAAAAAAATGCAAACCCATCCGGCACCCATCAATTTGACTCAAAATACTATACTACCTGTTATGAATAGTGTTGACTCACCCGTTTTTTACTAACCCGTTTTCTTCACCTCTATGAAATACAGATAACCGGTTTTGGAGTGTACCTAATGCATCAATATAGTGGAAACCCGAGTTAGGATCATAGTAGCAACCATTACTTTTATTGTAACTAGTGTTTTCCCCGCCGCGCGTTGCTTGCAGCAGCGCGTGGCAGGTAACATTTTATTTACTCATGTGACCATTCAAATTTTTTAGCCACACTTTAGAAAAAAAATGTAACATTTTCTAGCCACACTAGAAAAATTTAGCAAAATTTGATCTATGGCCACAATATTTGTTTTATTTTTGATTGATTTGACCAAAACACATGTTTTCGAAACCTTTAGCCATACTTCACCGAAAAAAATTGTGTCATTTAGTAGTCATACTTTAAATGTGTGGCTAAATATGATCTACGGCCACAATATTTGTTTCATGTGACCAAAAGCATATCATTTCAAAACATTTAGCCACACTTTAAGAAAAAACTATCACATTTGTTAGTCACTCTAGAAAAGTGTGGCTAAATGTGACTAACTGCCATATTGGTATTGAATTTATATGTGGCTAAAAGTGATAAATGGTTATAGTAAAATGTTTTACGTGTGGATAAAAGTAATAAATGGACACGTTTAAAATTTTTATGTGTGGCTAAAAGCAATAAATGAACAGTTTAAAATTTGTAAGTGTGGCTATCTAATGGGGTTTCAAAACTCTATTTTCCAAACGACCTGATCTCCCTCGATCTCCGACCTCTCTCTTCCCTAATATATATATAATTACTAAGGTGGTGTTTGTTTTTTCTTCCAGAAGCACTTCTGACCTCTTTTGTCTGCGCCGCGCAGACGCGGGCAGACTGTTTGTTTTTCGGAAGACATTTCACTCAAAAGCTCTTCCTGACCTCTTCTTGGTGCAGACTTGGACCAAAGTCTTCAAAGGTCTTCTCCTCTTCTCTTCTCCTCACCCACCACCACCACCACCACCCACTACCACCACCACCACCACCACTGTCCACCACCGTCACCCACCCACCACCACCACCTAGCATCGTCCACCACCACCGTTCACCACCACCACCGTCCATAACCACCACGGTCCACCACCACCACCCACCACCGTCCACCACCACTACCACCACCACCACCACCATCACCCACCACCACCATCACCCACCACCACCACGGTCCACCACCACCACCACCACCACCACCCACCACCACGGTCCACCACCACCACGGTCCACCACCACCACCCACCACCACCATCCACCACCACCACCACCGTCCACCACCACCACCACCACGGTCCACCACCACCTACCACCGTCCACCCACCACCACTACCACCACCCACCACCGTCCACCTCCACCCACCACCACCACCACCCACCACCATGGTCCACACCACCACGGTCCACCCACCACCACCACGGTCCACCCACCACCACCACGGTCCACCCACCACCACCACGGTCCACCCACCATCACCACCGTCCACCACCACCACCACCCACCACCGTCCACCACCACTACCACCACCACCCACCACCGTCCACCACTACCACCACCACCCACCACCACCACCACCACGGTCCACCACCACCACCTACCACCGTCCACCCACCACCACCCACCACCGTCCACCTCCACCCACCACCAGCACCCACCACCACCGTCTACCACCAGACTGCTGTAAAAACTCAGTTTATTTAAATTTAAGTTTATTTCAGCAGCCTGCAGACGTTAACAAACAAACAATCTTCTTCTTGCAGATTGCAGACCTTTGGTCCACCTCTTCTCCTGCAGATGTGGTCCGCAGACTGCAGACCTTTTCCTGCAAAAAAACAAACATCACCTAAGATTCTTTGTGAGAAGACCTAAGCTGTTTCTCTCAATACAACATCTTAATGCGCGTTTAGGTCACTGTACAAGTCATTTATGCATGTTATTTACCTGCTGAACCGGTCAGTGGTTGTTTCCTCTACATCTGGCTGTGTCTATCTCTCTCTTGTAATCTTCACCACCTTTCATTCCGTATGGTCATCCTTTATCTGGCCCCTCTTCAGAACCCACCGTCGTATCAGTGCATCCTTCACCTAAATTCCCATCATTTTCTCTTTTAAACCCCATTCTTTTCTCCACTCATCAATAACACAATCAACATCAATGGCATCCATTTCTTGTTCTTTTAATTTTACTTCCTCATTGTTCAATTTCTCTAAATCAAACCTAACCCAGTTGCCTTCTTGTCCCTTTGTTTCTTGTTTTGGAACCACTTCTGTCAAATGATCTTTATTAGGTTCATCAAGTTCAAGGCTTTTCCAACATGGGTTTGCTCTAAAAGATGGAATCTTTTTTGGTTTTATTCTAATTCTCGATCTGAGTTTGGGGTTTTTGCTACAGCTGCCACTGGAAAGATTATTTATGATTTTACTGGTACTTTCTTTCAGCTATGTTTTGCACATTCTAGCACTTCCTTTTGATGATGAATATCAAATCCAACTAGTGAAATTACTAAAGAGTTGTTTTTTTATGTGTTCCTCGTAAGAGATGAAATAACTAATTTTGTTTATTATTAAAATAATTTTACGTGAAATAGATTGTCAAGAGAGAAAGGTGTAAGCTTATCTGCTTCTTTTCCGATGGTGAGCAAGACAGTCGGTAATCCGACCGAATCAAGCAGCGATAGTGGTTTCAATCCTATATCAGATCTTATAGCGTGGTGAGTTGGGGATAAAATGGGAACCGGTTTTGCGCCCCCGGTATCGGGTCTTCTAGCGGGGAGTTGGGCCTAAATCGGGAACCGACTTGGGCTAACAGCTGCTGAGGCGGCGGTGCAAACGAAGACTGCGATTGGCAACGGTAGTAGATGTCGATCTATGACATGTTGTGGCTTTGTTGGGTGGTGGGTAGTGTTAAACGACAATACCTCAATCACCGCTCTGCCGGCTACACTGGCGTCAAAACTTCAAACGCTCTTCATACCGTTCCGGTCCAATTCCTTATCTTCAAATTCAGTTGTTAAATTACCGTTTACACTCTACATAGTTTAATTTTGCTTTTTTTATTTATTGATTTAAATGTTAGTTAGTTTTGGTGAGAGTTGATTTGATTAGATGATTATGCAGCTAATCTGCTTGAATGTAGAGGTGTGAACAAAAAGCGATTTTGGAACCGGAATTGGTCGATTGGTATTGGACACGTTCGAGATGTCCCACATACGTCATTAATTGAATTTTTTAGGGAAGTGTGAAAACTAGAAAAGCAAACAATGACTAAGACTCCACTTCTCAGAGTAACATATCTAAAACGGTGCAATAAAAAAAGCTTACAATGGTATGTATTTGACAATTTTCTTTTCTTAATTTCCCATGTGGTTGCTAATTTTTCATACGTCATTAATTGAATTTCTTTAGGGAAGTGTGAAAACTAGAAAAATAAAGTATTTCATCTATGCCGTCACATTTGGAATCTCATGTTAATATGCTATATTTTTTTAGACATTTAAGTGTGTTATGTATTCTTGTCGTGTGGCCAACCACGTGGCATATGGTACAACCATTCATGGAGTTCCATTACAAGATAATTGCTATAGAGTTTCTGTTGATGAAGCTATAAAGGAGGCAGCATATTTACCAATTCAAACAGGGGCGTTAAAAACAGTTGGCCAAGCTTTAGCGATAAAGTGCCTTTAGAGGCGATAGGCAAAGGAGATCATAGCCTTTAGCGACCACACAATTGTGGCGACCCAATAGTGACGACAAGTCATCACTATTGTCTTTAGAGGCAACATGTTAGAGCAATAATGACCAGTTTAGTCGCCTCTATTGCTCTTTTTTCTTGTAGTGTATGAATAGGAGAGGAAATGAATTGAGTCAGGTTCAAGTTAGTTAGCCTAACCTCTTGTTGTCTGATACCGTAATATGTATCTAATGATCGAACTCTACTTATTACTACATTTTCATGCTCGAGTATGGCTCAGGCTAGGGCGCTTGGCCTCTTTATTATTTATGAACTATTTAAATTACTAAACAACTGAAACATTTTATTCAATAATAAGAAAATTTTCTGAAGTTGAAAGATAATAATTACACAAATCATAAAGCAAGAGCTTAAAGCATCCATAATGTTAGACGGGTTCGGAATTCCAAACCTCCAATTCCAAACAACAGGTTTAGCATTGTAGGAGATGATTTAGAATTCCAAACCAAGTGTGTGGTCCAGAATACCAAACGGGTTTGGAATTCAATGGTGGAACACGTACGCACACAATATTTTATTGTTTGCCTTTTTGTGTAAAAGTGGGGTGTTAGGTGAAGGTTTGAAACTGTTTATTATTGTAGGAAAACTGGGTTTGGAATAATGTGGCATGCTGATGTAGTAGGTTTGGAGTTTTGGACTAGTTTACCATTCTCTTAATGACCAAAAGTGAAGATCAATGGGAACTTGTTAATATATATTAGCGTATTATAATTGTGGTTATCATATATTGGAATTTTGCAGATTTCATATGTTGACCCAAACAATTAGATCAAATACAAAAATGAGATATACGGGGGATTAACCTGTGAATATTTCTATTCAAACAAACGAACTTACGAACTTATAAGAAATTTGGCAAATAAAACAATAACCAAGAGACAAAATTACATAAAACGTCCTTTACATTAACCAAAATTGCAGCTTTCAACCTTAATGTTTAAAACTTGAATATTGCAGCCTTTAATAATTTTTCTTTTAGGAAACATCCTTTCTCACTAACCTCATTAGTTGTTTTTTTTAGGTGCCTCTCACATGCAAGGGGGTATTTATGTCATTTCCCCTCTAGCTTATTATATTAAAAAAGAAGGGAACCGTGAGGGTGTAGGGGTCGAACCCCGGTGGTTCCGGTAGAACAGACACATAAAAACCACTACACAAATTCTTTATGTTGAAACATTTGATATTCATTTATATTTACAAATGCGGTGGGGTTAGCTATTAAAACGGGTAATATGTATGTTAATAAACCGATTTATTTCTGATAGTCAATTTAGAGGGGCACCATATCAATTTAACCTAAAAACATGGCACGTTAGTAAATTGATAAGTGATAACACTACGCCAAAATATGCGTATGGGCACACAAAAAAAGTGTGACCATAGACCTTTCGCCACGCGCTTTTTTCCAGCTCAAGTGTGACGATAGGTCGAGTTATTGCATGTGTCATACGGCCACATTCACATTTAGTGGTCGTAGCATTTAAAAGTGTGGCTAACGGATACCAATGTTTCTTTTTGAAATCAAGCATTATAATGTGAGTAAAGGATAGTAATGCCCACATAGTGTGGCCATTTTAGTTATATAGTCACTAAAAGTTTTGTTTTAGCCACATCAATTAAAAGATGTGTGGAAAAAATGATTGTTTTAATAAGCTTTCCATCTATTAACTGTGGCTAAAGGCTAAGAATGACAACATGAATTCACTGTAAGTGTGACCATTTCTATTATATAGTCACACTAATTTACTGTACGTGCATGTGGTCAAAAACCATTTATAGACACACCAAACAATTTTGTAATTATATGTGTGACTATATTCTAACTTTTGGTCACACATATTTTTTTTCTATGACATTTGTTGTTATTCCATCACATAAAAAAAGTGACTATGGTGTACGTGGCTATTGCCTAACTTTGGTGACACATACTCCGTTTTGTCCATGGCATTTGGTATCATTCCGTCACACAAAAAAAAAAAACAAATGGAGGATAGTGTGACTAATGATTATATAAAGCCACTTGAAATATTATAATTTAATTTGTGGCTATTGTCCAACATTTGTTCACACGTATTTCATTTTACCCATGTCAATTGCTATCATTCCATCACACAAAAATAAACAAAATTAAGATTGTGTGACTAATTGTTATGTAAAGCCACATGAAATTTATAATTTTTAGTGTGACTATTGTTTAACCTTTAGTCACACATAATGGTTATATAAATTATAACTTTATGTGTAGCTATTTTCTAACCTTTGGTGATACATATTTTCTGTTATTCTATGTGGCCATTAAAAATGAGAAAACCAAATGATATTTCTGTAATCTATAATCTATAATACATTATAAAGTAGGAGTGATGTACAACATTGTAATTTCAATTTGTATACAACTTAACAAGCAACATATACAACATATTTAAGCAAGAAATTTAAGGGTATTATGGGAATAGTTGTGACAATTAAGACACTTAGAAGGTTAAAATTGTAATTTTATCATAACCTCATACTCACAACTTAAAAACTTATTCCAACCTTGCCCCATGGTATGTGATTGATCAAAAAACCATTAATGTAATCAATTTCTTAAATGCAAGAATATCAAGAGCCTATGAACCTCCAATGAATTTAATTACCAAATCATGTGATAAATTGTTGACCCCTACTTTATTCCATAAACCCTTCTCGTTTCTTGTGTGTTATGTGGTGTTGTTGAAAGAACAAAATTGTAGTTTTAGTTTGAATATTAAATTATAGAAGCCCACCATAGTTCAAGCCATCAAGAGTATATTTCTTGTTTGGAACCAAAGCGATCCTTTTTAGTAGCATGATAATAAAGATCCTCTCACATTTAGTAGTGTGTAAATTTATTTCAATATTGTATATGTGTGTGATGGGGATCAAGTAAATCGAACCGTAGGTATGAAGTAAAGTGAGCTCATTGAACTCGGTTCTTTGGCCAAGAAAGAAGGGGGGCTAAGGGGGAAACTTGGATGGTTCAAAAGCAGGGTGCATCGAGGTTCATGTACAGAACACAGAAGGGAGTAAAAATGTCAAATGCTGTTTATCCAACTGTTCAGTCCAATTATCTTGTTTTGTTCTAAGGTTTGAATTGGGAGATTTTAAAACCTTGTAAGATGAAAAGTATAAATAAAGTTTTTATTTTGTTTTCAGTTGGGGATAAGTTATTACTTCTTTAATTGTTTCTTGTATTGTTTGTGTTGTATGTTTATTGCAGCTAATTATAACTATCAATAAGAAATTGATCAACCTCACAATGTTAATCGTATTATGGCATCCTTGTCCTCAACTTTTTTAATAAATTTTCGAGTATGATTCCTACGAATGTCTTTGGTAAAACTTTCATCTCTGATCGGTAGCAACTTCGCAGTAGCAGCATTGCCTCATCAATCGGTAGGAACTGTTCTTTAATGGCTTATCTTTTGCAAAAAAACTCTCTGGGTTCAAATTCCGGCATGACTGGGTGAGGGTCGTTTTGTGGATATCATGAGATGAGCTGGGATTTCTGCCAAAAAAGAGGGCCTTGTAAATTTTCTTACAGACCAAGCGGAAGGGTGATCCACCCTACGACCAACAGATCTGCTTGTCTTTGGTTGGGAGAGGGGGAAACATGCTTGCGTGGATCTCACAGGAGTATCTCCTTTGGTTGGGTTAAGGGAAACATGGTTTGTAGCTGGGCAAGCATCGAGAAAGGCATAATCGAAGAAAGTAGATAAACATGCTAAAGCTTGCGCAGAGAACCAACATGTCTTTATCCCTTTGGCCTTTGATACCTTTGGATCCCTAGCGCCAGAAGCTATTCGTTTCTTGAACAGGGTCCAACGGGTCGTCCACGGCAATAGTTCATCTCCAGGGAGGCAAGGATTTGTCTTTTGTAGACTTGGGTTCGCAATTCAGAAAAGGGTGGCGGCGCAGCTTGTTGCCCGTCTACCTTCTATTGTGATGTAACTTTCATATTTTGTTTTAATGAATGGAAATGTTATTTTATGTAAAAAAAAGATAATAAATTTTGTTAAAAAAAAAATAAAAACATGGTTATAATGAGCATTCACTTGTTTGGAGTTTCAACTCATCACCTATCTCACAAGATGAAAAGAAAATGCAAACCACTTCTATTTCTATCAGAACAGATGCATATGCACTGTAGTGATATGTAAACAACTGAAATCTAGATAAGGGAAGTTACATAAGCACAATCATGAATGTCAATAATGCATAGTTGTAAATGATTGATGTGTTGAAAACGGGTACGTTATCTGGCGGTTTGATTTTGTTGCTTGGTTTCTTTATGTTACAATAATTGATCGGTTCAGTTAACACAGTTTGTAGATGCGTGTAACTAAAACTGAACCACAAAACTCTTGTTTAAAAAAGCTTATGATCGAACCATCGCTTTCTCAATTTCTTTTGTTAATCCGTATTTCTGCTAATTACTAGCTGGGCACCACACTTATGTTAATATTCCATATATTGTTAACATTCAGGCTAATGAGTGAGACACTGTGTAAAATAGGCTAATGTCCAGTCACCATTGATACTTGCAGATTGAAGCAGAATAGAGTGTATAGCCATTTCAAGTTTCTTAATTTTAGACAATGCATGTTACATAGGATGTGCTCTTCAAAGAGCCTAGTGATACCCGTCACATCACGAACACTCTAATTATATTGACCCATGAGAACCCCTATAAATCACCAACCTAAGTTGTGTATCCTGTCGCATCACACTGGCACCCTACTAGAGCAGCCTTTGTGATTTGACATATTAGTCGTCCTAGCAAATTGGTATTAAAAGTAAATTACGTGAGACTCGTCATGCAACGTGCGCCAGAAAACGTAAGTACCCGCAGCAACGCGCGGGCTCTCCTACTAGTAAAAATAATAAACCAAATTCCATACATAAGTTTCAAGCTTAAATACTAAAAATCTAATTCTCAGCCGGTTTTCATCTTCTTGTTCTTTGCCTGCAGTTTTTTTAATCCATCTAGAGTTGTAAAACTCATTGCGATTAGCGTATAATATCGTAACGTTATAGAGCTCAGACAATATATAGTGTACCATACAACACGTAAGCTGGTTCCATCATTACGATGCCATCACAGTCGGCGAGCGCAGGCCACGCAAGCGCTTGAATGCACTGTCATCATTACTCTATAAGGCTCGTCTAATGCCTATCATAGGCTGCAAAAGCAAAAGTCACGATGTGCAAACGAAGCTATAGCCAAAGATTTCGTCACAGCCGCATGACAAATATAAGCGACGACAGCTTCCTAACCGCCTATCCAACAACTTATCAGTTTACAAGTGATCATGTGTTAACGCTTATCTAAGACTCAAATAAAAAGGGATTCAAAAAAATTACAATTGTGAATAAACAATAATAACTTACATGACTAGCAAGTGCTAGGTGACCCATAGCCATCTAATCAGCCGAATGAGTACACCAAACCTCTACACCATATATGATTCAGATTGTTAATACACACGACTGTGAATGAACGATTAACATTGTAACCAATCAATGCAGCGCACAAGTGCTCGCATCAATCAACAATTGGGAAAACACCATGACAGAAACAAAATTGAACACATGATTCTGAATCCCAAGTTATCCCATGGCGTAAAAAAGCCATGTTAATGAACTTCTCCTACTAAATAAATGCAATAAATCATCACCAAATCAAACGAGCTCAAATGAACATAGTTTATCGACTATTGCACTTGACGCCTACTGGCGTTTTCATCATCACAGCCGTGAACATTTCAAAACAACGAAAACAATAATGATATCAAAAAAAAAAAAAACATGAAAAAAAGAATAGAAACCAACATACCTATTGATAACAGTTAATGAAACTGTGTAGTAGCCGCAAACAACCATTGCAGGTAGGTTCTCTAACTGTAGTAACCACATGACATTAAAAAACACTTTAGAATATAACGCATGTGTTCTGTTGTGCCGACAGTGATAGCATTCTACATCATTGAATTAAAGGAATTAGATCTATTTGACACACATTTTGTTGGAAAATAATCTTTGAATATCATAGTTATCATAAGTTTAATTATTATGTTTATTAAGTGTGACATGTGTATAGAATAATAAGTCACAAAGTGGGTCCTAGGAGTCAGTTACAATCGGATAAGAGTGGCACCGATTTGTAAGGCAGTTATGTAGCAGTTATTGGGTCAAACAGGTGTGTTGGTTCATCCTCACATCGGTTCAGTATGTATTTAAGGGTCAGACATGTTTCAGATTTATTGTATCGATTTCTGTCAACAAACTTCCTAAACTTTCTCTCTATCTTTCTGCACATTATACTTTCAGTTTGTATTTTTTTCTATAACCGCCAAACAGATCAGAAAACTAACATGGCATCAGAGCCAGATCCGAAGAAGACCTGTGAAGAAAACAACAACCGAGTGATTTGGTTAAGGAGGAATCCATCAGTCAAAAAGGAGGAGGATATCCGTGATGATTACCAGGCGCAAGGGTGCAGTTTTTCACCCAAGTTTCAGACCCGTTCTCAAAGGCGTGAAGGCAAAGAGAAGGCAGATGATCGTGACGATTATCAGTAGAAATTCGGCCAGAAGAGTAATCTATATCTATCCCCTTTTATGGATTCAGCGAAGAATTTTCTGTTGCAGAAAGAGAAGGAACTTTTACAACATGGCGGTTACTTGTACAAAGACTACGAGAAGAAGGAGATCGATTGGGGATATCCAAAAGGTATGCAGTGTTCTTACTGTGACCAACCGTTCCACTATCGCAAAGATTGCCCTCAAAGAATCGGGAAGATAGAATTTATGGTGAGAGGGACAGAAGGGAAAACTTGGAACGATATTTGGTACACGAGTTTAAACCGACAACAACACGCTACCGGGTACAAACACTTGTTTACAAACCTGGAAAAAACGTTCGGTATAGGAAGCAATCCGGAGGGATTCAAAAGAGAACCGTACAAAGGAAGAGGAAGCGTGGAGATCTATAGCGAGGGGCAGTCTCATACGATAAGGAGTGTTTATTACATCCCTACACTCAAGAGGAATGTATTGAGTGCAGATCGTTTGATACAGGACGGTTACAAAATTCGTTATGAGGGTGATGTGTGTTTCATCACCAAGAATCAAAAGAAGCCTCTCGCAATCAAGCCGAATGTGCACTGTTGGAGTTGCAATGAATTTCACGAGCCTTACTATTGTCCCAACATCGAAGACCAAGAGAAAAACAATAAGAGAAAGATGAAGGGAAAGGATAAAGAAGAAGGAAATTCGTCATTGGACAAGGAAATTGACAAGAGGGCCGTAAGAGAACATCATCAACAAACAGGCATAAGCGAACATGTTTCTGATCAGGAAACAGAAGCCGTTTTATACCCAAAGAATTCTGAATTGGAGAGTTGCATAGCGTTTATGGACATGATTCATATCGCTACCCAAGTTGAGAGGCATAAGATCAAATTCAAAGGGGAATTTGAAAGAGTTTTGGCGTGGTTTCGAGGGGATTTTCTAGCAATTAAATCCGACATGCCAATCCCACCACGAGATCATTTTGGTAGGAAGATTGATCTCTTTGAACTCTACATGATAGTAGATACGTTTGGTGGAATAGATGCAATCAACAAGTACGACTTATGGGTTCAAGTAGCAATCAAGATGGGTTATGGGTATGGAAGGCTAACAAGGGATATGAAAGATGATGAAATTGTGGAGGTTTTAAAGATCACTTATAACCAGCATTTGGAGATCATAAACTGGTACCATCAGAAGTATAAAGGGAAGGAATTGAAGGTTGAAACGGATGAAGACAACACTAACTTCAAGATGGGATACAAGGCGATGAAGAATGAAGATCTACCTCCCAAGAAACGGTCCAAAACTTCCAGCAGTGAAGAGTAATCCAGAAGCAGATTCAAGGCATGATATTTCAAAGATTAGGGGAGTGATTGTTGGAAAATAATCTTTGAATATCATAGTTATCATAAGTTTAATTATTATGTTTATTAAGTGTGACATGTGTATAGAATAATAAGTCACAAAGTGGGTCCTAGGAGTCAGTTACAATCGGATAAGAGTGGCACCGATTTGTAAGGCAGTTATGTAGCAGTTATTGGGTCAAACAGGTGTGTTGGTTCATCCTCACATCGGTTCAGTATGTATTTAAGGGTCAGACATGTTTCAGATTTATTGTATCGATTTCTGTCAACAAACTTCCTAAACTTTCTCTCTATCTTTCTGCACATTATACTTTCAGTTTGTATTTTGTTCTATAACCGCCAAACAGATCCGAAAACTAACACATTTTTTAAGAATATATTGATGTGTTCAGGTTACATTGTGATTACAAACATCAATCCAAACAGTCTTAAGCTTATATTTTCTTTTAACCAAATGCATATACGTCAGGTTAATTCTGCTTCCCTGCACAACACTTGGCTTCAAATGAAATCGCATTTGCCCTTTTTTAATTCTTCTGAAGATATGAAATTTAAAAGACTATAGTTTGTATAATAAGCATAGCATTTACCTTACTAAACGACCTAAAAAATGTAGTCCTTGTGTAGCGATGTCAGTCCCAAATTTAAATATCATCATCCTTAGCTGAAGACACTGTAAAAAATTCCATTTCAAGCAAATTAAACTAACTCATCAAACATATATTCTATAGATTTCTGACCACAGAAACATATATAAGTTTTTAAAGTTTAAATTCCATGATTAATATTTTGGAACTTTTCGCGTAAAACAGCATTAACATGCAGCAATTAAGACAGTAACACGCTCAGGTGCATAACGTGAAGTCGTTCGGTTGCACAACATTAGTGCCATCACGTTCGGCTTCCACCTCGTGTACTGTCACACCCTTAAATTTCCACTGCGGGGTTTATACCGCGAGACGCATGACATACTAGGATCCCATAGCCATAAGTCATATGAACGGACTCTAAATGCCGAAACCATTTAGTTAGTTTTCAAAAATCAAGTTTAGTTAAGCTGCAGAAGTGTAAACCAAATTTAAACATTTTAAAACCATGCTCAAAACAACACACCCAAATTAAAGCCATATGAAAGAAAACGTAAAAGCATGATATGTAATTTAGGTGTAGGCCCAAGACCCCAAATGCAGTGAAACGTGCAGTGCTTCCTAATCGTGACACCGGAAGCTAACTACCTTCAAAAGCATGTATATCGTGGGCCAACAAACAATGTTGGTGAGTTCACAGCTTAAATAACAAGTGTACAGTTGTCGATTACAAAAGTCATAAGAGTCATCAGTTTTAAGCTTGTCAGGGGTAGCTAACTCACTCATTGTAACTAAACAGTTGATTATTGGGAACATACAGAAGTTGTTAATTTGCCTTAGTACTAGTGTCTATCAACACTAGTAAGTTAAGCTCCTCAAGAGCGTGGTCAAAATTTCATGCCCGTGACCCAAGCACCTCAAACATGAGGTTGATGCACAACCTAATAGCGCTATCAACTAATACCCCGTTCGCCTCCAACGATTAACCCAATAATATGTAAGGACTTAAAGTGATAGAATGTGTTTAGTTCACAAACGACAGTTAAAGTTGTAAATTGATAAAAGCACGATCCACACAAGGAATCGTAAAACCCAACCCACACAAGGATTCAAAGCATCTCAAAACCCGAGATGTAAAGTAGTCCCAAACCGGACTAGAAAACATTTACCAAAGTTGTCCCAAACCCGAGACGCATGCTTTCGAGAAAAAGTAGTGAAACTCACCTTAGGTTACAAGAAACTAATCCAAACTTCACAACAATAATGTGCTATCGACTCCCTAGTACAAGTGTCACTAAGTGAGTATATGTGTAACATCATTACACCATATGACCCATTTGTCCAAGACGTTTAAAAGTTCAAAACCGTGTCAGTGACACCTAATGATTCTAAATGCACAAGTAGACCCTACGAACCCGTTGGTGAACACAATGTTTAACATCAGTTATGCACTTCATATACACCTCATATAAGTGCTCATACAAGTTCATGTAAATTACAAGTCATACAAGACTCCAAATAGCCACACAAGTGCACATTACATAATCTGCGTTTTTAGGACAGATTATGCACTGTGAAAACGAATTTATTTAAAATACTTACCCAATGAATTAGACTCCCAAACGTTTACTGAATATTCCAGGGAGTCTAAAGGACAAGTCCATATTTTTAGTTCGTGACAAAACCTTACACAAAAATTATGAAAAATCATACAACATAGCTATGTCCAGAAAATACTCACAACATATCAGATTAGTAGAAAAATTCCTAAAAATTGTGTATTCATCCAAACGGGATGAATCACTTGAAAAAGTCAAGTTTCATCAATGTCGACCTACTGTCCAAATTTCATAATCTAACTCTTTGTAAAACTCAAATTATGATCGTTTAAAGTTGACCCAATTTACTAATCCGAAAATCTGATATGACCTTTAATCAAAGAAAATTTCAAAAACCTATCAAACGACGTCCAAAACAGATGATTTTGCCCATTATGAAAATCTAAGACCATGTACAATGTTTTCATGCAAATAAATCATCAAAACAAACACTTTAACATCACATTACAGCCTCTTCAAGTCGACCCAATCATTCTGTTTAGATTCTAATTCATGCATAAACCCTAGTTTTAATCACTATCTTTGCATATAAACGATTATCAATACTCAACAAACCTCATATAACATTAATAACACATAACCTGATCAAAACCTAGCAAGATACATGTCAAACATCATCAATCATAAACCCTAGAAGTCTAAAACATCAAGAACATGCAATATCATGCAAAGGAACCTGTTTCTTTAGATTCCAGTGACGATACATATGAGCTGTGTCGGGCTTTATCGAAATGACGAAACGTAGGAGCTGTGTCGGGATGGAGCGTACCTGAATGATAAAAGTAATAAATATTAATGATAATAATAATAATAATAATAATAATAATAATAATAATCGTCATCATCATCATGCCCGGAACACAATACCTAGTGCTTTCCGATATTGCAAATGAGTCGTCTCTAGCACTGTCAGCTTTATATTTTTCTTCTTTCTTCCTCGTTTGTTCTTGAACCTTCAATGTTGGCCGGCAACGAGTATTTTGTTGTACAATTGAGGGTTTTTTGTTACTTTTTAGTGGGTTCAAGACCGTCATAATCTTTGCCAACATGTTTTTTTTCACCTGTGGGGGTTGAGACATCATTGTCTTTTTCACCTCATTTAATTCTTCTTCCAGGTCAATATCTTCATTTGTTATCTTTGCTGCTCTAAAATCAAGCTTCCGCCAGAATTGATCTAATGAGTCGGGCGCAATCTTGTGACCTGTTAAAGATGATTAAACAAGGCTATGTCAAAATTTTAGTCATATACACGCAAGAAGTAAAAATGATTAGTACGTATATCTTTATTTATATATCTTTCGAGGTGACAGGCGCATACTAACCCACAAGTCGTGTAAAGTTGGCAACCACATGTTGCATCAAATGACCTCAATGTTTGTAACCTATAAAACTTGTTTTCAATGAGGTTAAGAGCATGGATGGAAACACTAAGGCTTAGTTCGTCATGGAAAGCTAGTCGCTTATGGTTGTTCATTGTTTTGTTTCTGCTTTCTTCAAAACATTTCTTTATATGTGATTCTTGCTTTACTACAACATCATCGATATACCCTACTATTCTGGTCAAGCTACTGTTCGTACTTGGAAGGTATCTCTTTAAATCAGCATGTTGGCTCTCTACTCTATTTGTTGAAGTTTGGTGAAAATTTTTTGTTCTATTGATCCAGGTGGTTACAAATTTCTCATGGTATTAGTCCAGCCATTCAATAAACAAATAATCAAAAATATCTGAACATATATAATAATTAGAATTAAAAGTCATTTTTTAATAAATAAACAAATAGTAAAAACTTACGCTTCCTTCCTTGTTTGACGAGTGATTTAAACATATTGTTCACGTTATATGACGAGTGCTTTAAACATTTTGAATAGCATTGTGTATGTCTTTCAAAACACACATGCTCTCCAAGTAGTGTCCCTTTACGGTTTTCCAAATTTTATGCGGCTCTATTTCCTGCGCATACAGCTCCTCCACCAAATTAAATTCTTCAGGAGAAAGTCTTCTTGCATACGCGTGGCCTTCCAGATATTCATTAGGACCATGGTTATGTTCCGCATTCTTCCTCTGTACCCTCCAGGCGTCACGCTTCCCATCATATAACCCGACTAGAAAAAGGGCAACCAATTTTTTGGCTGCATGTTCCTCTCGGTGGCTATAATCTTGTGCTCGCGACTGCGGTTGCACACTAGCCAAACCTTTATGTCCAAATCATCAACTTTTTTGGATCGTCGCGTCACAATGACATAACCGTTATCTTTTCCCCTTTTCTTAACCCACCTAACCAAATGTTTTCGTGAAACAAAATCTTGTTCAGTGTCATACGAAACATGTGAGAACCCTGGTTGCTCGTCTAAACATGCGAGTAGTGAGGTTTCTCTTCTGGAACTTGCGGGTTTTGTGATTGGTCATACGAAGAGCATTGCGGTACGTACACATACTCACCACCGCGCTCGTAGTACTGGTTGGTTTCCCCTACGTATGAATGTTCAACATTGGGTTCATAGCACGGCTCATTCAGGTCTGGCAATAATGGTTTATTGTAACCAGACACAACCTCTTGAGAATAAGGAATACCTGCTGCTTGAGAATAAGGAATACCTGTCGTCTTGTGAGAACTAAGAATACCTGATTCATCGAAAATATTAGCCCAGTATCACATTTTGGAGAAGAAAATATTAGCCCGCAATAAACTTAAAAGAAGAAGAAGATGAACGTTCTAAGAAAAAAATGAAGAAGAAAGGAAGGGAAGAAGAAGAAAAGGAGGAAGAATAATTCAACTTTGATTGAATATGCCTCGTATTGGTCTATATGGGGCATATTGGGTACAAATGGCAGATGCTTTATGTTACATCGTACTGGACATTGTACCAATATGCCTCTTATAGACCAATACAAGGCATATGACACCAATGATTAGTCCTTTGAGTCTGTGCCAGGTTGACTGAAAAGGAGCATGTGAACCCTATATGCCTCGTATTGGCCAATACGAGGCATATAAGGTTTTTTTTTTTTTTTTTTTTTTTGTCAGCCTATTGTCTTAATGGGAGACATAGCCAATCATTAAAGCAGATATGCATCTATGGAGCTATACGGGCATACTTAAGGTGTCAACTTGTTTTTTGTGGTGTACAAATATGTAGACCCTAATCAGGGCTGGCTTTGAGGGATGGCCGGGTGGTTGATGGCTCCGGGCCCGGTATCCCCAAGGGCCCAAATTTAATTTTTGTTATATGATATGTTTATATATATTATTTAAATAATATGAAACACAAAATCTATGTGTACCTCAGTGGTGTTTGAGTTGTTTGATACATTTGTTTGCAAGCAACGCAGGATCGATGCTATCGTGTTTCATTTCTGCGTTTTTCTTTTTTGCTTTTCAAATGAGTCCATTCTTCAATACCTTCACCTTTTTCCTATTTATAAATACATAACAAATAATGCAGACATATAAATCTTTAAGTTTCGGTATTTTTTTTTACACAAGCCGGATTTTAGGGCCCATTTATTTATTCGCCCTAGGCCCCTAATTTCTTAGGTATTTTCGGGGACGGCCCTGACCCTAATATAATTTTTTTTTTTTTTTTTTGCCTTTCTATATCAACTGAGTTTAATGTCTTCAAACTCTAAAGTATATTCTTACTTGACAATCGTTAAGTTCTGTTCCATCTCTGGTGTATGACTCTATTCACATAAGGCATGTGTATACAATTGATAGGTATGGTGCAAGACCCGACCCGAATAAAGAGTCAACCGAAAATCATTTAAGTGGGCCTATAAATTATTCTGTTATAAATGACTAGGCAAAAATGTACAATCCTGACAAACTTAAGGGACCATTAGTGTAAGTTTAGAAACTTAGTCGTTGATGACTGATCTTAGGTCGTTATAAACTAGAACAGGGGACAACTAGGATAATCGAATTCATTTTTTGTTTTTTCAACCAATTTCTTTCATTTAATGTTCATGAATAAAATCTCTCGATCAAATTTTGTATTTCTGATTCGTTTTGTACTGATTCATATTTATTTGGTTTCATTGATCTTCGGCGTTGAATCTTTTAATTCTGCAAAATTATTCAGCAGATGTATCAGTCGAGAGGCAGTCACTGATCAGGAAAATAAGCGGCCACTGGATAACCAAATGTCCAATAGTTTAAGCAGATGTCTTTTCCCATTATGGCCTTAAATGGTGTTAAAGTGGACAGGAATCAACAACGAGATGCAGGTAATTTTTATGAAGATCAACAATTCTGGCGAAGATAATCAGACTGATTCATATGCTCACCATGTTGCTCAATATGACCGGGGTTACTAATGACCCATTTGGTCTTGATGATCTTGTGGGTCTATTCAACCATTTGCACACCCGACCCACTATGGACGGTGAGTCGTTATTTATCCCTCTCCTTTGGAGCCTATATTACCCGATCTTAACATAGTGTCCCAACCATAAACTAGTCATAAAAGTTTCGATTACATGGTGGAAAGACAGCTTGCTGAATTTGTCAAGCCTGGTGATGTTGTGGGTTTGGAGTTACCAAACTCAAAGGGGTTTTTGAGTCTGTTAGAATAGATAAATCCAAAATTCATGGGTGCAACCAAAACGTTCAGTATCATTGCCACCAAAAATAGTCCAAGATGTTAGAAGAATTATAATCAAGAAATAATGATAATTAGAAAGTCAACCAGAAAGTCAAACTACAGATTTAGGCGCCAAAGTTAAGAGCAGTTAAATCGGTTATGTATGTTATTAGGATGTGTCGGTTAAGTTAGTATCTTGGCAGTTATTTAACCGCCAATATCAAAGGCTATATAAGGCCTTCATCTGTATCATTTATCTGTGTGGAAATATTATCTTGTGTGTGTGTATAATATTATTCTCCCACCCTCTGTTCCTCAAACCGAGTCACTGCACAATGATGTGCATACTCGAACATATCATGTTCATCCTATAACCAAGTCATAGATGCGAAACAGGGCCGAATTCAAACACAAGAACCGGAAGGATGAAGGACGTTCGGCTCCCGGCATTGTACCCTCTTGTCCGGAATTTACTTTTCTTCCACCTATCCACCGTGATTTGTTTTGGTGTTTTTTTTCTAGGCGTTGATATTTATGGTTTAGTCTCTTTTGGTGGTTCTTGGTGTTTTTCTCATGTTTTGGTTCTTGGTGTTTTTCTCATGTTTTGTTTGTTATCTACTTATCTTCATGTATTTCTACTATAACTTCTCAAAAACAGTTTTTCTACTCTTAAAAGCCAAAAGTCAAAAAAGAAAGTGTTTTTGGGTTACACAAACAGCTTATTGATCACTTATTGCCTTCTTGAAAAAGCAAATAAGTCAATAAGTTGTTTTGAAACTCAATCCCAAAACACCCTTTGACACAGACCGACTTCAGCTAATTATATGAAAATCTACAAAATTCCAATATACAATAACCACAATTATAATACACTAATTTATATATTTAACTAGCTCCTGTTGATTCTTTGCGTTTGGTCATTAAGCTCCTGTTTTAAGATTTGTGTTATTACGTTTTAACTTCAAAAACTTTTCATTAGTATGTTTAGTCTTGAAAAAAACATTTCTAGTGTCTTATAATTAAAATAGTTCATATCCATATATATATAATATGTTAATGTGTCAAGCCTGAGCCTAACTCGAGCTTAAAAGTGAAGTGATGAGCAGAGCTTGATTTTTAGAATGTTTCAGATGAACACAAGCTTAAGCTAACTTAAACTCTATTCGACTCGTTTGCACCCCTATTCATCATACACATTTGTGTATACAATAAACATTATTCTAACTTTGAAAATTCATACAACTTTTAGATACCTGGGATATTTCTAATTTGAATCCATTAAACATCTGGATTACGAAATATTAGTTTATAGGAAGAAAAAAACGTCAAACAAGAGTCCTACCAGGAAATTTCCATATTTTAATTTGATTATTCTTTTCTGACTCAGACCCACGTCAAATTATAGGAAAATGTACAAAATGCCAATGTAGTATATAATTAATTTCTAATTAGTTAACATCAGGAAGCTGCTACAAGGAAAAAGGACAGGTTTAAAATCATTAGTTTGGAATATTGCAGACTTAAGAATCATGAGGGAGAAAAACAAATAAGGTAACTAAGATGGCGAACGCTAGTCTAGACTTGTTGTTGGACAACTTAAAGAAGCTAATATGCTGTAACAGCACTCCGTTGATCAATAATAACCCGTGCGTTGAAGACAAAAGGCCTCAGTTCCAGTTTCTGTATCAGGAACTTGAATCCCTGAGATCCTTTTTCTTTAATATAGAGACCACAAGGGGACCGCATGATCAGGAGAAAACTAGAAATTTAGAGAGAAGGCTTAGAGATACAGTCGAGGAAGTTGAAGACATTGTTGATCTATTTCTGACCAAAGCTTTCATCATAAACAACCCAGCCCTGACGGTTTGTAGTGCTATCAGCGGCTGTCACTCCCCAAACTTCGATAGTGCTATTGAAAATATCAAATCCATTAAGAAAGAACTTATGGGTAGGAGGACACAGTCTCAGAGTGAAGTCGTACATCCGACTGCTGGAACTTTGCCTTGCAAAAGTTCCTGTAGTGCAGTACTTAAAGAAGAAGTCATTGTGGGCCTTGATGATGACTCAATGGTTTTGGTGGACCGACTTACCGGGAATCAAAAGCAATTAGATATCATCTCCATCGTTGGTATGGGAGGACTGGGGAAGACAACTTTGGCAACAAAAGTTTTCAACGATGCGTTTATTGTATATCATTTTCATGTTCGCGCGTGGGTTTCAGTGTCCCAAGTGTATACTAAGAAGGATCTTTTAATCTCCCTGCTAACATCCATCTCTAAACTATCACTTGAAAATATCAAGAAGTTGAAGGGAGAGAAAATCTCCGAATTGTTGTATAAGAGCTTGAAGGGCGAGAGATATTTAATTGTAATCGATGATTTATGGAGTGCTAAAGCATGGGATGATTTGAAAATGCACTTCCCAAATGATAACACCCGCAGTAGAATTCTGCTTACCACTCGCTTCTCTGAAATTGCGTTTTATGCAAAACCAGGCGGTTTCACTCACAATCTACAATTTCTGACCAAAGAGGAGAGTTGGGAATTATTGTGCAGGAAAATATTTCAGGAAGATGGCTGTCCTGAAAGATTGATCAAGCCTGGAATGCATATTGCTAAAAAATGTCAGGGGTTACCACTAGCATTAGTTGTCATAGCCGGACTTCTAATGAAGGAGGAGAGGAGCCCAGACTTGTGGGAAAAGGTCGCTGAAAGTGTAATTTCATACATTGTTGGCGACCCGAAAGGATATCTGGATACATTGGCTTTGAGTCTAGACCATTTACCTCGTCACTTAAGGGATTGTTTTCTTTATGTAGGAGGTTTCCCAGAAGACTGTACAATCCCCATACGAGGGTTGATCTGGTTATGGATCGCAGAGGGGTTCATACATGAAGATGGTAAAAAACCCTTGGAAGAAGTGGCTGAAGATTACTTGATGGATCTAGTAGATAGAAGTCTGTTGATTGTCGCCAAACGAAGGTCAAATGGTGGGATCAAAGCTTGTCGTATCCATGATCTACTAAGAGAGTTATGTTTGAAAAAAGCTACAGAAGAAAACTTCTTCAAGAAAATATCCAGGCCAGGTCACCTATCATCATCAAAGTGCATTTCATATACAGATAAGCAACGACGTCTTTTTGCAGACTCAAAATTTTTCTCTGAGATTTCTTCAGACCATTCGGCCCCACATATTCGCTCGTTTGTGTGCTTTAGCAAGGAATGGTACTTCAGTCTAGGGGTTCAAAGGTGTTTCCATCCCTTTCTACTTGTTAGGGTACTAGATCTACAAACTATTCACACACCCACAGTCCCCCTTGCCATAGAACTGCTTATTCATCTTAGGCACTTAGCACTTTGGTCTGAAGTCACAAAACTCCCCTCCTCAGTTTGTAATTTATGGAACCTTCAAACTCTCATTCTTAAAGAAAATTACTCTGGTTTCATGAAGTTACCCGAAAACATAGCCAACATGGTAAACTTGAGGCATTTGTGGATTGAAATGATCATTTCTATTCCAGAAACTCACAACCCAACCAACTCTGGTGTGTTTTTTAACTTACAAACTGTTTCTATGCTAAGATTACATGGCAGAGCCGAAAGTTTGTTGAAAAGGATTCCTAATATCAGGAAGCTTGGGTGTGCTGTCTATGAGGATATACAAGAAAATTCATTCCCGAGTTTTGGTTTATTAAATCACCTTGAAACTTTAAAGGTGATACAGCCGGAAGTGAAATTTTTGTTGTCAAATAAGCACATTAATTTCCCTGCAACCTTGAAAAAACTTACTTTATCAGGATGTCGTTTTCCTTGGTCTGATATGTCGAAAATCCAGTGCTTGCCTAACCTTGAAGTTCTCAAGTTGCTAAATTATGCTTTCGAAGGACCCTTGTGGGACACAGGAGAGGGACAGTTTTGCCAATTAAAGTTTTTGAAATTTCAGAACTTGGATATTCAACAATGGAATGCCTACAGTTTTAATTTTCCGTGCCTTAAACGATTGGTGTTGCTAGAATGCTACTATCTTAAGGGTGTTCCAGATGTAGGGGACATCCCCACACTTGAAACGATTGACGTTGATAAACGGAACCATTCCGTTGTCAAATCGGCTAAAAAAATTCAAGAAGAGCAGCAGGCTATGGGAATATATGATTTAAAGATCAATGTTATAGGATTTTTCAACTCAACGAGATGATTTATGAGGTTTTTGACACTACAAAAGCACGTCTATATTCAGCATATTATTTTAATTTTTTTTATGTTCTGAATGTGATTGTTACTCTATAGATGTTTTATTGAGTGCCCTCAAGATACCATAAAGATATCTCAATTTCTTTAATTTTTGGCAAACTATGATCATATGTTTTGGTAGATTAATTTGATAATTTCTTTAAATGGGGAGTGCCTTTAAGTTGTTAGCACATCCCGTTTTGTGTATTTCAAGCTGTATACTTACACGAGTAGGGGTCTTGATTGGGCTTTTCATTCAAGTTTCGGGTGGTTATAGTCGGGTTATTCAGAATTTTGTATATGATATTCTTAGCAAGACGGTATATTATGGCGAAATCATTGCCTTGTATTATGTAATTGTTATTATTGTCATTATTGTAAGTATCTCTATCCTAATATAGAGGATACTCAATGTAATTATAAATAGAGATCAATAGAATGAGGAGGATCAAGGATCATATTATCATCACTCTAATATGGTATCAAGCCATTAAAATCCTTCCGCTCCCTTACCCTAATCGCCACCATCTTCCACCTTCCTCCTCTTATTTTTTTCGGTGCATTCATCCTCCCCACCTCCATGGATTATAAATTTCATCCTGCTGCCATGTCTCTAATATTAAAACCTTTATCCCTATCATCCTAGATAATGAATCCTCCTACTACAACACATGGTCTAAACTTTTTCGGATCCATTGTAGTGCCTTCCGTGTCTCGGATCACCTCTCCTCACACCCACCACCTCTTGTCACCTCTTCTTCTTTTGGCAAAGACAAACAAACCACCCCTACCGAAGATTATTGGGAAACACTTGATGCAATAATATTTCAATTGATCTATTACACCATCTCCACTGAACCCCTTCAAACCATTATCAAAATCAAAATCAAAACCACCGCCTATGAGGCTTGGACCTCACTTGAATCTCTTTTTTAAGACAACAAGGCCACATGTGCTCTCTACGTCAAACATAAGTTTGCTAACACCCGACTTGAGAACTTTACCAACATGTCATCCTACTGTCAATAGATGAAAAATCTTGGCAGATCAACTCTCCAATGTCGAAGCCCCAGTTGAAGAACGTGATCTTGTCCTGCAAATCCTGTCTGGCCTACCTGAATAGTACGAAGGTATATCTAGTGTCCTTCAAATTACAAAACCTTTACCGTCATTCTTCGTGGTTCGTTATTAGTTGTGCATGAATGAAACCCGAAAATTTCACCTTGCTCGACAAGCTGCCACCACTGCCTCCGTTGCCCTTCACACCACCACCCACCGAAACTCCACTTCCACCAACAACAACCCGCCACCCACTAACCCACAACAACCCACAGCCGACGGCTCTTGGCCGGACCATTCACGTGGTCGTGGCCGGTCCCGTAGCTAAGGCCGAAACTCCTTACTTTTATATCGTAGTTGTGACCTATCTAATCAAACACACGACCCACTTCATGGACCAGGTCTCCCGCGCCTAACTGGGTTTGCCCGTCTCCTTGGAATGGGTCCCAAAAATGGCTCTCATGGCCCGCCTTACCATGCCCTTATCCTACTACTTGTCAGAAGGCCCTACCGGCCAACATCAATGACATTCTTAGGCCTGGCTCACGCTGCATATACTCCAACAAACATTGAGCAAGGAATGTACACTATGAGCCTCAAGCCACCAGATTGGAATTCACTTATGGATACTGGTGCTTCAGGTCACATGCAACTCCTGTCAGGTAACTCCCTATCTTCTTTTAATAATAGCATTCTTCGATTCATTGTTGTTGGTGATGATAAAACCATACTCGTTAATAGACAGGGCAACTAAACTCTTCCACCACCCTATTCACCCTTTAAATTAAATAATGTCTTGTACTCACCTAAACTTATCAGGAATCCTATCTCTGTCTGTTGCCTTGTCACTGATAACTCCCTTTCTATTGAGTTTACCATTTTGGTTTTCTTGTGAAGGATCTCAAGACCCAAATCCCTATCCTGTGGTGAAACAACAACGGTGATCTATATCCTCTATTGTCACTGCCAGCCTCACAAAAAACATATCCTTCAGCGTTTGCTGCTCTTTCAAACCAACTATGGCACCAACGTCTTGGCCACCCAGGACAATCCTCATTGCAGTCTTTAAAAAGTTCTAGTTTTATTAATTATGGCAAACTTAATAAGAACTTATATCAATCTTGTGTTTTTGGGAAAGGTAATCATTTACCTTTTAGTGATTCTTGCAATTCTACTTTATTGCCATTTGACATCATTCACAATGACTTGTGGATCTCCCCTGTCTTAAGCATGGGCGACCACCATTATTTTATTTTAATTCTTTGTGGTTGTACTAATTTTCTATGGACATACCCACTTGCAACAAAATCACAAGCTTAGAACACTTTCATAACCTTCTCTAATCAGATTAAAACTCAATTTGAAAGGTTAATTAAAAGTTTCCAATGTGATAATGGCACTAAATGTGTTACAACCACTTTAACAATTGTTTGCCCAAAATGGATTGATCTTTCGTCTCTCATGCCCCTACACCTCTTCCTCAAATGGTAAAGCGGAACACAAAATCCGTACCATTAACAACATGATCTGCACCCTTCTCACCCACGCCTCTCCGCCTCCTTCTTTTTGGCACCATGCTCTTGAAATGGCCACCTACCTCCTTAATATTTTACCCAACAAACTACACCAAAACAATAGACCCACATAACTTCTTTATCACCAAACCCCATCTTATGACTATCTTTGTGGCTTTGGCTCACTTTGCTATCCTCTTCTCCCTTCCACCACCATAAACAAACTTGCTGGCTGCTTGCATCCTTATGTTTTCCTAGGTTACCCAAACCAACACCAGGGGTACAAATGCTTCGACCTTCACACAAACCAAATCTCCGTCTCTTGTCATGTACTCTTTAAAGAAATCACATTTCCCTTCAAACACCTCTCGAACACCCCTACGACTTCCTATCAACTCCGCCTCACCCTCACCTAAGGAACCATATATCAATCCTAACCCCACCGCCAGCCCACCTTAGCCCGAATTGATCGGAGCCCACCTCAATCACCAAACCCATCCCATCCCACATCACTACCTACCCTCCCCTCCCACGACCCAAACTAGCCTACTAGCCGGTTTATTGTGCCTGGAGAATACTTGAGAGGTTAAAAGTCTAAGATTTGAAGCATTACCCTCAAGTACCTCTTCACCAAGTTCTTTAATAATACAATGCATTAGGAACCTTGGATAAAGCAAAATTTTCTTTTTATCATTTTGATGATGCAAAGCCAGTTCATTGAAAAAATATGATGATGCCTTGAAAGGTGTTTCATTCACAATGGAATGAAAAATTTCTTGTAAAGCGGAGGGCATCTGATCATAAGAGCCGGTTTTTGGACTCAAACACATGATAATATAATGAAAAATTAATTTGTATGGTGCATTAAAAAAACTTTGAAGATTGTAGCATGTGACAGAGTACCTTGGTAACCACATTCGGTCATGGTTAATTGAACAGTACCAGTTGGAATGTGTTCTGGGGCTTGTGCATCCCCAGACCCAATCTTATTCCCAAAGTTTCTGGTGTAACTGCCATGGTCTTCCTTTGATCATCGTCTTCAGGGAAATGACCTTGTCATCAATAGTGACAGCAACAACGTTTGCCCAAAACTCATTCAGAGTTTGTATGTGGATTGGTGGGTCTACAGTGAACGTTGTGTAGTAGTTTGATTTCACGACCAAATCAATGATTTCATCGTACAAGGACTAGGCTTCGTCTTTTGTGATGTAGCCGAGTAGATTGTGTCTCTGTTTTAGTTCGAGAGCCTTTTGTGTTTGAATGAACAGTTCTTTAGGTTTGAGAGGGTTTGATAGAGATGGAATTTTTGTTTTGAAAAGATAAGTATGAAAAGAGGGGTTTTCATAAGTTTATAACCGCCTTAGGTCAAACTTCTAATGGGAAAGGACTGATTTGCCCTTATTGACCAAACTTTTGATGAAACAGATTTGTTCATCAATAGTTTCCCATTTTCTCTTCAGTAGTTGTTAACAACTAAGGAGAAAGCAATTTTAAAACACCCAATGTAACTTCTGATGATTTTTTATTATCAGTAGTTACTATTTTTTGAGAAAATATTCTCGTTCTGATGTTTTGTACATCAGGAGTTTCTCTTTTTGTCATCAGAGGTTTTAAAACAGATGTAAATAAGTAAGTGAAAGTAAAATATGTACAGAAAAATGAAAAGACTTACAAAATTACTCAAAATTTAGCATCCCAAGCATGGATATTAACATCTGGTTTGTGAAACTGCTGATGATTCAGGTCTAACTACTGAGGAAGAATTTTGAGAAAAAGGCTTTTGTTGAGATTTAGTCTTTTTCTAAGAAAAGGTGTTGCTTAGTTGTTGTTTGTTGGGATAAAAATTTCTTCAAAATCTTGCTTGATTTGTTTTCCCACAACCAGTTGTAAAATCTTTTTGTTGTACTGATTTCCTTTTCTGTATCTACAAAATTCTGTTTTGTGGATAAACAGACCACAAATTTCACATAAGATGTGGAAGGCAAATTACTGACAGTTTTTGTATTTTGAATTAGGTCATCAGTAGTTTTCAGGTTCTCAACTCCTAATGTAGATGAAACTACTGATAGCTTAATGTCAGCATTTTTAACTTCTGCAGAACTTCCTTTTTCATTTTGAGAAAGTTCTGATGAAAAGATGTGCAGTCTTTCATATCAGAAGTTTGATTTTGAACTATTCTACTCCCATCATCATCAGTTTTGGGAGTAAAATCAGTTAGTGTTTCAGTATGATTGTACCCTATACCAAACTTAACATTTGATGCAGTTTGTTTGTTAAGCAGTATTTGGTAACCTCTACATGACTCAACCCAATTTTCACAATCAACCTTGGTGTCAGCAAGCTCTTTTCTGACATTACCTAGGTCTTCTATCATGATTTTAATCTGTGCTTGGGTTTCAATAGCATTATTAGTCAATTTAGAAAATTCTTTTGATTTTGCAGCAAGTTTTTTTTTCTAAATCACATTTCATTTGAGTATATTTTCTCTCAGAGTCATTGGCTTTGCCTTGTAGATGCACATTGGTCTCTCTTATGAGAGCAAAAGATTCTTTGCAAGATGTTGAGAAAAGTTTTTAACAACGATTCCTTTGATACCTGAGATAAGGCAGATTTAGAGGTGCATCCCTCAAAAGCCATTAAGGCAAAATTCTTTCTGCCATTATCAGGTTCTCCCCATTTGATATCATAGACTTTATTGTATGCATCTGGACTGCATTAAGATGTATCAAATGGAAGACCGCTCCAGTCAACATACCCTAAGTAAAAAGACTTTGTTGAGAGGGTGGTTGAGTTTGTGGAGGCACTACAAGAAATGTAGGTCTTTACCCACACATAGTATGTGTGGGCAAAAGGCTATAATGTGTTGGGTTTTACGTTTACCTACACATAAATTAAGTGTTATGATGTGTAGACTCAGCACTGTGGATATAGATCATTAACCACACATAAATTATGTGTAGGTATACAACAAGTTATATCTACACATACATATGTAGCTAAAAGTATGTTATATGTGTGGTTAAAAGTATTGCAACTTGTTAATATGGATTATGACATGGCACATGACATGGAACCTGATGTGGCCTGTGATGTGGCACATGACGTGGCATATGACGTGGCCGGTGACGTGGCACATGACATGGCAGCTGAATTACACTAGGTTATGACACGTGTCATAAATATATATGTAGTTAAATGTAAAATTATGTGTAGGTAAACATTCACCAATATATATATATATATATATAATAATTTTCAAATATATATACATGCGACCAAATTATCATTATTAATAAAAATATCACCATTCAAGAAACGAAACCAAATACTTAAACAAACAAAAGAAAAATTATCCATAAGTTAATAACGAGTAATATAAAAATACTAAAAAAACTTCAGTCATCGGTACTTTCATCACTCTCTAGTGTATCCCCTTGAGATTGTGTTGATGTGTTTAAGGGAGGAGGCATAATATTATTATCAATCAACCAGTCATCATAAGTAGGACGCTTTTATCTTTTAGTAGTACACATTGTGGTATCAGCTATAACTGGATCACGTCCCCACCCTTGCAGATGAATAGAGCTTCTTCCAAGTACACTCTCAATAATCTTCTTATCGCTCATTGCTTGCACTGTATGTTGGTTTCTCAGCTTCATCATTTCATCCTTTTAGCCAAAAAGAAGACAAATACTATAAATTACCAAATAATGAATATTTAACGGTAGAAATGAATACGTAAACTTACATATATTGTAGCCGCATCATTAGATATCCAACATTTTTCCTCATCTCAATGTGTAAGCCGCCAAGTCTCAAGTTGACCAGATGAAGATTCCAAATCCAAGCCATGCTCAATGTGATACCCTACTGTACTTTTTGATTCATTTCTGCTATCTAGTTTTCGTTTTGCATGTGCAATAACTTTCTTTTTTGCAATTTCCTTCAAGGACATACAACCAAATTTCACACAAAATAAGATAAAATTTGATAATAAATAATAAGATAATAACAAGAAGATCGATAAAACATTACCAAGTATTTTTTTTGTCACTCCACATATCACATAGATATTCCAAGTCTTCTTTCTTAACATCAGAAGGAGGTATGGTCTTTGCCTTTGTAGGGTCAGCTTCTCCTCTAATTTCTTTGAAGTAAGCATGCAACTTAGCTCAGTGACCCCTCCATGCATTTGACATATAGCTATCAATAACTTTACGTACATTGAATTCTCCACATCAATATCAAAAATGTCTTCAAGCAACAATTATAATAAACTAGTTAGCTTCTAGCGTAACAGCAAACTATCTTTTTCCCCATATTAAAAATCATACTAAATTATAAAATAAACTTACAGTTAGCATGTGGCGTAACAGGGTCCTATCTGCATTTGGTACATGTCTCCACTCTTTATATTGTAAGCTACAATCGGTACGAAAAATATATCCACACTCGTGCATGAAAGACGACTCATTTTGGCATACTACTCGCATCATTTGAAAGTCAAACTCTAGTGGCAATTTATTCTTAGAAGTTTTCATTACCCGTCGAGCTCCTTTGGCACACGTAATGCCACGTGCTGTCCTTGTCACACCTTCACCTATTTCTTCCTCGGTATCATGAGTTGTTAGTACCTTATGTATGCAATACACAATAGTAAGGTTAATTAAGTACTTACCCACATTTGTTTATGTACATTCTGTGTTGAAGTTGATTATTATTACTTTCCAAATTATGAGATCGTGTTAAAACCTTTCAAAGCCCTTAGATTAGTTACATAGAGTAACCAGATTCAAAGTTCATAGAGGATGGGTAAGATGCACTTATCTGGCCCTGCATTCTCATTCGTGGCGCAATGCTTAACTCATGCTGTCAGGGTTATATACATCAATACATAATCCCTGATCCAAACTTGAGCCCATCAACTCATCAAAATAGCATATTACAGATATTTGTGAATAACCATGTGTATGCATTAAGAATGTATCATATACTCATGTAAACATAGCATAGCACTACTTTACTACTTTATTATCATCCTTATAAAATTTATATGGTTGTGTAGCATCAAGTATTTTAAAGGATTGTTAAAGTAACCAAAGATTACTTTCTATAAGATACAGGTTATTCACGGGACTCTTGGTTACGTCTTTATATATATAGTTCTTCATTAATAGAAGATTAAACAAACACTTTTCCATCAATTGCCAATTCGTAAATTCCTCACAGTACTAGCAAACTATTGGAATGCAATTCAAACAATAAAATTTTCCATAATACACAAGTTCATTCTCAATTACTACTAACATTTAATCTATATATTTACTATTTCTAACTAAGTTGCGATGCATTAGCTTCTTAATTCAAGTTCTTTGAACTTAGTTCGTCTAAGTAATTACTCACATTAGGTAGATCACTACATAAGATATTAGTAATCAACAAAAATATGTGCTAGATTAACTTACCATTGCCTTGACACAAATTAAACCTTGATTTTCCTCACCAATCCATCCATTAAATCCAAACATGCTCATCAGCTTTGCCACAAAGTTCAATTCCCAACATAATACATATACATAAAGTTTTACAGTTTAAATTAAATTTTTATTTAAAGCATTTTGTAGAGCATTTGTTGTGCATAATTATCCTTTAAGTATGTAAGTCACATTCATTCCATAAAAACTCTTCCTTATTATTTTACTTACTATAGGATGAAATAATTATATTCATATAACAGAATCAATATATTCGTAAACCCCAACTTCACAGTTAGAACAATTCATTCAGTTTGCTAGGAAAATAAGATGATGAAATTAGGGATTTTACCATGAACTCATAAATCGAAGCAGTTAATGCACTTTCAGAAACAAATCTGACGAATCCAACTAATTGTACGCTAATTAGCATCAACGGAATCATTCGCCGGTACCAATCAAACGAGCAATCGACTCCTATGGTGAAGACCATCAACGGGCCTAATTGACCATCATCGGGTCTAAGTGACCAACATTAGGTCCAACTGTCTAAGTGACAATGATTGGGCCTAAATGACCATCATTGGATCTAATTGGCCATCATTGGGTGTAACTAACTATCATTGGATCTAACTGACCCTCATTGGGCCTAACTGGCCATCATTGGTGTAATTAACCATCATTGGATCTAATTGACCATCATTGGATCTAATTGACGATCATTTGTTCTATTTGACCATCAACGGGCCTAATTGACCATCATCAGATCTAAATGAACCCTCATTGGCTCTAAGTGACAATGATTGGATCTAACTAAGCATCTTTGGGCCTAACTGACCATAAGTGTATCCAATTGACCATCATTGTGTGTAATTAACCATCATTGGATCTAATTGATCATCATTCGCTCTAATTGACCATCATTGGGTCTAATTATCTATTATTAGGCAAAATTGACCGTCATTGAATCTAATTGACCATTATTAAATTTAGTTGTAAATAGTATAATTTTGTTATAAATAATAAAATGTTTAAGAAAGTTAACAATTACTGGTGGAATTCCTGTAACTTTTAAATCATAACCCACACTTGACACATTGGTTCAATACATATATCAAAAAACATGTTTCGAGAGATGATGGGATTTATAATTCAAAGTGAGGCCCCACTACCAGCTCAAACATTCTCTGGCCCAATACATATAGTTTATCAACAATATTTTAACCTATGTTATATAGAAGTTATGCATTGTCACCGAGCCACTCCACGGACCTTGCTAACTAGATCTGAGATAGATCACTGGTGGAATTAAATAATGAGACATTATGGCTCAGTTGATGTGTTTAAAGCCCAAAATTAATTTAACGGAGCAGCTTATTATTTCGAGGACCCTAAAATCGTTGGAGAAGAATAATATATACGATTGGCTAGGAATAATAATGGTATTTAAGAACCATACACCCTATAATTAAGATTTATACACCTTGGCCCACATCACAGACCAACAGGAAGTTGTCACATACTCAGAATATGATGTCATACACCCCCAAATGTGATGTCAGAGGGTGTATGAATCCTAGAACCCATAATAATAACTGACGCCAGGACCAAGACGAATTTTAAAGGTCGTGGAACAATAATAGAAGGCTATGATCAAGGGTGGAATTATTGGTGTAAGTACGGATTGGTTCTAATTCAATGTTGTAATTATTTATTTATTCAAACCTCATATGATCAAGTGTTCTATTACAATACCACATAACGGGACACCAACAACTAAATGTCTTATAAATTACTTTATTAGGATCTACATTTTAAGTGCTTTATTAGTTTACATGATAATAGGACCCCAAAGAATCATCCATCCTATTAAATAGTTTTTAAGGACACCGGTTTAGTAGTGTATATTATAAAAGGACCCCAAAAGTTTATTCGTCCTATTAGATAGTTTTTAAAACCCTATTTTACAAACGTCCACACAAAAGGTTCTTAAAGGCCATTTTGGTTGTAGTGATCCATTATCAACGCATATTGTACATTTTTTAATATTTATTGATAATTATGTTGCCACATCATCAAAAAAATTAAATAAAGATTTATTTATATTTTACATTTCTAGATATGTGTAGGTATTTATTTTGCCACGTCATTCTTAACTAAAAAAAGTTATCTACTTAATATCTACTCATACTGTACATTTTTTAACATGTGTAGGTATTTATTTTGCCATGTCATTTCAATAAATCAAATAAAATTTAATTACTAGTTTATCTACATATCTATTTAAAACTATTATGTGTAGGTAAACATAATCATTTACCTACACATATTTTACCCTTTTTTTATATGTGTAAATAATTTACCTACACATAATAAAATCTTACCACTTGTGTAGGTGTTTAATACTTAATTGATGGTGGGAAAGTTTTCCCACCAACTTCAATGTGTAGCTAAAACGTATTACCTACACATATTAAATGTTTGTCAAAATGAAAGTATATTATCAACAATTACCCACACATATAATATTATGTGTAGGTATTTACCCACACATTTACATGTGTAGGTAAATTATGTGTGGGTATATAGCCCAATTTCTTGTAGTGAGGTTATTGAGCATCTGTTGTTGGCCCTGTTGTTGAGCAGGCATTTGTACATATTATATTTGAGGGGCATATTGAATTTGTGGAGCTTGTGCCTGTACAAAATGTGCACTCCCTTGTGTTCCATTATTCCTGTTATAACTGGAGTTTGACTGATTTCCATATTGTGGTTGGTTATAGCTTGAGCTTCTACACTCTCTAGCAAAGTGTCCCAACTTCTGACACTTATGACATCTCAGTTTTGATTTGTCAAAACCAACTTTTGTTGAACTGTTTAGTCCTGGAAATTTCCTTCATCACCTTTTATAAAATTTGTTAGTTTTTATGCTTAACATGGCCAGTTGGTGTAAAATGTCCATTTCTTCTAAGTCATCACTACTGAAATTTTTTAAGTCATCCATTATAAAGCACATGTTATCAGTAGTTTGACTATTTTCTTCATTGTCATAAGCTGGATATGACCTTTCTGATGAGATGCCAGCAGTTATGTCAATGTGATCAAAGGATCCAAAATCATTTGAACAAGAAGGTGAGTCTTGTCCTAAAAGTGTTGTACTACCTGGAACATAGTCATCAGTTGTTCTGCCAGAATTTTGCAACTTTTTCTTTTGATTAATCTATCTCTCAAAAGTCAACAATCTCCCATGTAATTTTGTAAAAGTGAGGGAGTTAAAATCTGGTCCAGATCTGAGAACTATAGAGTAAGTTTCCCATTTTTTTGTAAAGACCTTAAAAATATATGAAGCATAGATACATTTGTATAGGTCTGACTATTTAACTTTGACTCAAAGATTAATGGGGAGAATCTTTCAAATTGTTGTGTCAAAGTTTCCCCATTAATGTGAGTAAATGTTTCATATTATTGAGCAAGAATTTCTCTGGTGTTGGCAATCATCTCATCAGTTCCTCCAAACTGTTCTTTTAGGCAATCCCAAAGCTCTTTGGCACTTTCACAATGTAAAAGTCCAGAGTAGATTTTATTTGAGAGAGCCATTGCCAACATTGAGAATGCCTTAGCATCAAGCTCAAGTTTTAGGAAATCCTCATCAGTGTAGTCTTTTGGTTCCTTTGGTATTTCTACTTAATTTTCTAAATTTATATTTACTGGTTTATGGGGTCCATACATGACAGACCTCCAACAGCCAGTATTTTGCTGTGAAAGAGTATATGTCATCCTCTTTTGCCATATGTTATATTCAGAATGAACAAGCATAGGAGGCTTATTGGCAGATCCAGTATTATGAGGATCCATTTTTAAGAAATATGATTTGTCAAGATTTTCTTAAAGTGATGGATGTTTTTTAAAAGTGAACTTTTATCCTTTATTGAATATCAATAAGAGCCTGTGTCTGATTCTCAATTTGTTAGATTGATATTTGATCAGATGAACCAGTGCTCTAATACCAATTGTTGGATCAGTGTTCTGTTTAACAGTTCTTATTCAGTGAACACTTGTGTGTTATAAATATATCAAAGCAGATTTGCACAGCGGAATAAATAAAGTGTTCAAGTTAAAATATCACTTTTAACGGGAGTTATTACTCCCCCTGGATTTAATGAACTAAGCAGTTAATGAGAATCTAAACAATTGAATGCATATAATAATAAGTGTTGTGAAAGATTCTCAGATGTGAAATGGTTTTTCTATTAAAAGCTTTGAAGGATTTCAGCCAAATCAATTGATCTATTGATATCTAAAATAGTGGGATTAACCCATCTATTTATAGACCATCAAATACATACAGACTAAGTAATCAAAGGATTATAATACTGTAAGATAATACTACAACAGGCTGTAGTATTGGAACTTGTACAAAGACTTTAACAAAAGCATTATAATACTAAACTATTGAAGTACAAGGGCGGTGGGAAGCTTCTATCAAAACAACTGATGAGTGACAAACTACTGAGTAGTTCTTCAGAGAGTTGTCTGGTTCGTCTTCAGAACTTCTGATCTTTTACTCTTTAGTACTTGATATCTTCTTCTTCAGTACTTTCAGTCTTCTTCTTCAGCAGTGTCTATACTTAGACTAAGGCATCAAAAGTGGTTTCGTCAATCCACTTTGTCCTTAAACATAAGATTATGAGGTTCTGGACCGGGTTACAACTTTTGTTCATCCTAACCTATTGTACTCTACAATTACCTAGGTGGCTACTTATGAAATAGAATTGACTCAAGTAAACCAAGTTTGACCCATTAAACCGTTGGTGATTAATTATAGTTTAAAATGTTAAGACTTTACAACATAACGCATTCATATTTACATAACATAAATTATCTACACAAGTTCCCATATTGAAGGAACCTTTCTTGAAGATGATATCATGGTTCTTGAATGTCTACTTGAAGATTTCAAATCGACCCATCCCTCCCAAGGTTGAAAATGCAAAGAAAGTAGAATTGTATGACTTATACATTTTAGTTAGAAAGGAAGGTGGACATCGTAGAGTAATTAATGTGTAATGTGTGGGTCATAATAGCAAAAGAGTTAGGATTTGAATATGAAGACAAAGATATACTACGTATCCTATATGCTCAATATTTGGATGTCTTAAAATGGCAATATCATGTTCATAAGACGACAAAGAAAGCCACGAATCGATCAAGCAAGAAAAGAAAGGATTGAGTGTAGCACCCTCAGGAGAACCGAAACCATACCAATCATGCCAAGAAGAATGCCTATGCTGAACAAAGATTCAAATATCCATTGAAGAAGATTATGGACTTTATATGGGACGAGATTGGAAGGTGGCTAAAAGATTGATCAAGAAACGAAATTTGATTTCTCACAGGCTGAAAAGGCATTACATGAAGCTATAGAAACACTACCAAGAAGTTCAATGAATCCAAGTTTGATTTAGGGGCAGGTGTTATTTAGTAAATGCAAACTTATAGTCATATATGTAAATGTAAATATTATTAACTTAATTATGATTGTATGTAATGTATGTATGTGTAAATGTATAGGACATATATGGTTTTAAACCTTTGGAGTACGTTTGTAATAATTAACTTAAGATGATCGTGTAGGATACAAGGATAATCAAGGCTGCAACACTAATTACATTAACCGAAGAAAAGTGTAGCATTTAAAAGGAGAACGATTGAGGAGCGCATCAGGACTAAAAGGAGTGAGAAAAGACAATCATGTCCCTAAGACATAAAACGGTTATTATAGTTATTTTGGCGCCAAGAATGAAACGGTGGGAAACAACCGTCATGTGGATTCTTATGTATGAATAGAACTCATTGTATTCATTGTATTCAGCAAGATTATACCAAATAAAGATCAATCCATTTACTAAAATCTTATTCATGTTTCATTTGATCACCGAAAGTTCAATATTTTCTCATTGTTCTTTGATAATTTCTCGTTATATTTGTTCGAATTTGGCCCTGTTTATACGAATCATACTTTGTTTCTATGATGAACGATTGGTTTGAGTATGCACATCAGATCTGTGAAGTGACTCGTGGAAGAACAGAGGGTGGGAGAGTTTGTGAAAACACACAAACTATACTATTAATCCACACAAATGAAAATGATACATAGGAGGACTATTTATACATACAAGTTGGCGGTTAATTAACTACTATCATAACCGACATGACCCTTCCTAATAACCGACATGTCTGAAACGTTTTGGCGCCGAAACTGTTGTTGACTTTCTGGTTTGACCTTTTAATTACAAACTAATTATACTTTGATTATCTTGATTATCATCTTCCAACATTCACGCCCCTAATCAAGATAATCTTAAACTCGTTTTTCTCTGTTTTCGTTTATCCAATTCTGCAGTGCTTTTATTCCTTCATCGGTTGACTTTCATGTCCAATTTCTGACTTTTACTCTCTGGATCCATTGATCAAGATTGAAGCGGTGTTAACGCCGTCTTTGTCGATTGAAAATGATTTTTTCTTGCTATGAAGGAATCATGCCTTGATAATTACCAACTGGTATCCGAATTGAACATTGGTTTAATCTTGTTCGGCCCTTTGATTAATAATCACCAATTCTTCTTTTTTTTTCCTTTTGAATTCTACTCGCCTTGTAAAACCTTCCTTTCTTTCATTTTCGATTGCCCTTTAAACGTTCGGTGGATGATCCTCCTGATCATCGGACTTGCTATGTCTTCTTCTCGCCACCCTGCGTAAGACAATTATGGAATGTACACTCTTCTTGCAATAAACATGATCTTCTTTCTGATTTGGTTTTAAACTTTCTGTTTTTCATTCTTCATGCCCTTCTCCTCGAAAACGGTATCATTCTTCTCTGATCTCTTCGTGCTTTGTTTTTTCTCGGGTCTTCTTCCTTGATGGCGATGAATTCTAGTCTGCAAATGATTTCGCAAAACAAGGATCCTTTTTTCGGTCACAGGTTTCTTGTTCGTCTTCTTCCAGGATTTCTTAACTGTGTGCTCTGATGCCATGTTCGAATCTGGCCCTGTTTATACGAATCATACTTTGTTTCTATGATGAGCGATTGGTTTGAGTATGCACATCAGATCTGTGCAGTGACTCGTGGAATAACAGAGGGTGGGAAGGTTTGTGAAAACACACAAACTATATTATTAATCCACACAAATGAAAATGATACATAGGAGGCCTATTTATACATACAAGTTAACGGTTAATTAACTACTATTATAACCGACATGACCCTTCCTAATAACTGACATGTCTGAAACGTTTTGGCGCCTAAACTGTTGTTGACTTTCTGGTTTGACTTTTTAATTACAAACTAATTATACTTTGATTATCTTGATTATTATCATCTTCCAACAATATTTATCAGTGTATTGATCAATTCGCTGCTATATCGATTATTATTCCAACAATATTCAGCAAGCAGCCGCTCTTCTAGTCTTGAAGGTGTTCTAAGCGTTTGTTCTTGAACAGAATCCACATGGCTCAGAGGTGCTGATATTAACTCTCTATCAGAGCTGATATTTAGGTCATGGTTTCCTTCAGCATGCTGCTCTTCTTGTATTTTGTAAGCAGATTCCGTAAAAGTGCTATTACAACCTTCAATATGGATATGCTCTAGTGTTGGGATGCACTTCATTTCAAGTGGAATCCCTTCAAGGAGATTCAAGTCCACGAAGAATATTTTTTTGAGACATGGGAAGTTGATGCTAGAGGCTTCCCACTGTAGGATATCCAACCCTACCAATTTCAAGAATTTTAGTTGTCGAAATGGTTCCTCGCCAGCTTCCCACATGCGTCCCACAAAAGAATCTTTTAGTAATTTGAGAACCTCGAGATTAGGTAAAGATTGAATTCTGGACATGCAACTCCATGGAAGATGACATTCTTTCAATGTAAGTTTTTTCAAAGAAGCAGGAAATATAATGCTATTCTTTTGTAATCTCGGTATGCTATTGCACTTCATAGCATTTATATTCAGTATCTCAAGGTTGGAAAGTGATTTGAAGTCATATATCCCCTTTAGGCAAATGAAACACGAAAGCTTCTTGACACATGGAAAATATTTTTTCCAACTCTTAGGCTCATCCATCAGCACCACCCTGGAAACGGTTTGCAAATTCATTATTGGTGTCTGAAGTGTAGGAATATTAATTGTCCTGTCACTCCACAAGTGCCTTAGTTTCACCAAGTTTGATATGGTATTTGGGAGCAACAAAGGATCATCTGAAATCCCTTCAATGATGAGTGTTTGAAGCCTCCAAAGATCACATATTCTAGATTGGAAATCTTTATGATAATATCGAATAGCAAGGTACTTTAAGTTGACTAATAATGATACATCTTCTGGAACATAAATCAGAGGACATTGTTTTAAGTCCAGGACCAGTAAGAGAGTCCACAAATGGGAGTGCTTACCAATGATGTAGCTTGCATATGGGTAGCTACGAAAGGACAAAAGTGACCGAATTCTTGTGGAAATGGTGTTGTTGATGTAGCGATCTGTGAATATGCGGCGTGTCTTATATGGTGCATCAATAACATGATCCAAACCTTGTACTTTTACGAAGAGTCTTTCTTTAGTTGCTACTTCCAAGCAGAATTCCCTCAAAACATCATGGACAGAAATAGTTTTGATGGCACCGTCACACTTTCTATCCTGAATGACTACAAGATTTCTGTCAACTAATTCCATTAAATAATCTGCTGCAATTTCCTCCAAGCTTTGATTTCCGGCTTCTCTTACAAATCCCTCAGCAATCCATAACCATATCAACCTTGTTACTTGAAACTTATAATCTTCTGGGAAGCCTCCTAGATAAAGAAAGCAGTCTCTCAAGTGTGAAGGCAAGTGGTCTAAACTCAAAGCCAACGTTTCCCTGTGCCCCTTAACTATTAATGAACTGCAACTCCGAGAAATTCTTTCCCATGTCTCTTTGACTTGTAATTCGGTTGATAGAACTCCTGCTATGACGACCACTGAAAGTGGTAATCCATGACAGTTTCTTGCAATTTGCATTCCAGGTTTAGTTAACGAGTCAGGGAAATTGTTGCCATGGAACACCTTCTTACGCAGCAACTCCCAGCTTTTTTCATCGGTC
Organism: Ambrosia x helenae; assembly: GCA_030844895.1. NCBI lineage: Eukaryota > Viridiplantae > Streptophyta > Magnoliopsida > Asterales > Asteraceae > Ambrosia > Ambrosia x helenae. The sequence goes on along the minus strand of JAUTDX010000570.1, from coordinate 43,189 downwards.
AAGCATCTTAATTGATGGATGAAACCATGTGGTTGTGCATGTAAAGCAACCTTTTTGTGCCGAGTGGTAAGCAGTAATCGACTTCCGGTGTTATTGTCTTGGAAAACTACTTTCAGGTCATCCCATGCCTTAGTGTTCCAGATATCATCAATCACAACTAAATATCTCTTGCCCATTAGGCATTTGTGCAACTTTTCACGAAGATAGGAGTAACTATCCCTTTTATCAGGATCCATTTCAGCTCCTATGGATGCCAATAACTGATTTAACAGATCTGTTTTTTCATATGTTTGAGAAACAGTGACCCACCCACGTACCCGAAAATGATAAACAACATAACGATCATTGAATACTTTGGTGGCAAGGGTAGTTTTACCTATTCCTCCCATGCCAACAATAGAGATAACATCCAGCTTCTTTGTATCTTCAGCAAGTTTGTCTCGTATGATCTCAATATCTCGATCAAGACCGACTATAATATCATCCCATGCTGGTGAATTTCTGGAGCATGAAGTTCCACCAGCAGAGGCAGATCGCTTTGTCAGACTGTTGATTCTTGGAGCTGATTCCATCTTCATGGTATTGAGGATGCTAATGAACTGCTCCTTGATAGACTTGATTGATCTCATAACATCCTCAAGATTCAGAGAGATTTCAAAGAAATTAGATACTCGAGGTAGTTTTTTATTTTTGAAATTGATAACGGACACAAACTGATCAACCACAACCTCTGCCTCTTCTGTTACATCTTTGAACCTTTTCTTCAGATTTCTTACTTCTTCTAGCTCGTGTAGGTCGTTTCCTTTCTCAACGGATAGGATTTGGATCATCGATCCAAGCTCTTCATATAGCAGCTGGAATTGAGGCTTTTTAGATAACATAGATGGGTGGTTACTGATTAGTGGATTATCGTTGCTGTAAATCATCCGCTTCAATTTCCTCATGAACAACTTAAGCCCCGGGTATGTCATATCTTGTTTTTCCTCTTGAACAAGTTTATGTAGAGTGAAACTCGAACTGTATAAGTGTTGTGAAAGCTAGTAGTGATATAAGATGATTATAGTGTCATCTACATCAACATGCAATAAATATATATATATATAGTGTATGGTTCAATGGGAAACCTAAAAAAATGGGGAACTGAGGAACCATGCATTTAACATGTTAAACATATTTTAAAAATTCAATTCAACATGCAAAAAATATTTTTTTTTCAAAAACAGAGCTTTTTCATATAAAGATGTGTAGAAGTTATTCTAATAAAAAAATTTAATTTTTGTAAAAAACAATTTTTACCTTTTTATAACTAATTTTAATCATTTTTTAATTCTTTTATTTTTCGATATTTTTTGTCAAAAAAACTTCTACATATATTTATATACAAAATATCCAATTAAACTTTTTGATAAAAATGATTTTTTACATGTTAAATTGATTTTTATAATATAATTAACATGTTAAATACATGGTTCTCCAGTTCCTCACTTTTTTTAAGTTCCCAATTGAACCCACCCCTGTATAGTGTATGGTTTATATATATATATATATATATATATATATATATATATATATATATATATGGGAAAGTTCAATTGAGAACTCATAGTTAGGGAGAGAACTCGAGAACTCCTACTTAAATTAAGAAAAAAATAAAAAAAATCATAACTCAAAATTTAAGTCAAAAATCAAAAATCTGGTTCGGAGCTTCTCTTTCCCACGTCATCCCGGTTCAGAAAAAAATAAAAAAAAAATAAAAAAAATAAAAAAATAAAAAATAGGCCGACTTCTAATGCACCTGTGTAGTAAATGTCCGGTTAGCTTTAGGGTGACGGGTGGGGCTTAGGTTTTTGGTAGGCGGTGGGTGGGGTGGGTTTAGGTTTTTGGGTGGGGGTGGATGGGTGGTTTAGGTTTTTGGGTAAGCGATTTAGGTTTTTTAGTGAGGGTGGGGGTGGGTGGGGTGGAATTAGGTTTTTGGGTGGGGGTAAGTTGGGGGTAGGTGGTTTAGGCTTTTGGGTTATACTACACATGTGCAGTAGCGTTTTTTAGGTGTGTTTTTTTTTATTTTTTTTATTTTTTTTCCGAACGGGTATGACGTGGGAAAGAGAAGCTCCGAACTAGTTTTCTATTTTTTTACTTAAATTTTGAGTTATGATTTTTTTATTATATTTTTTTGTATTTAATTAGGAGTTCTCGAGTTCTCTCAATAAAATGAGTTCTCTATTGAACCATCCCCTATATATATATATATATATATATATATATAGGTAGAGGATCCTGTAGGAAAATTGATTTGTGTAGGAAGTGTAGGAAACATTTATAGCCATAGGATCAACTTTTGAGATTAAGGGCATTTAAGACTTTTTAACAATTTAAATTAATCAAATCCCACTAATTTAGCACCATATCTTTAATATATCATTCAAATTATCTACACATTCTTATTCAATTTCTCATATCAATTCCCAAAAACTGATTTATATTTATCTGAATTCAATTTTTTTAGACTTACGTTTTTATAGTAATATCAGTAGTGTTTTATACTTATCAGGAGTGTTTTATAATAACATCAATAGTGTTTTATATATCATTTTCATCACAGGCTAACATTAGGAGTGTTTTATAATAACATTAATAGTTTTATATATATCATTTTCATCACATGCTAACATCAGGAGTGTTTTATAATAACATCAATAGTTTTTTATATATCATTTTCATCACATGCTAACATCAGGAGTGTTTTATAATAACATCAATAGTTTTTTATATATCATTTTCATCACATGCTAACATCAGGAGTGTTGTATTTTTATATCAACTTACAACTTTGTTTTACATCACCACAAAATTACAAAGTCAATTTTTGTAAGACATAACACTTTTGCTTCTAAATAGTGTTTTATATGAACATTATACTATGTGTTTTATCTCATCACTAAACATCAACATTTTACTGTGTTTTATATAATCACTAATATAAGGAAAACATTAAAGGTTTCTAGAAGTAAATAGTAATAATTAAAAAGGTTGCTTAAGAATGATTATAGCAAATAATAATGATAAGAGAGAGAGGAACCATAATTTAAGGAAAGCATTAAAATGTTTCTAGAAGTTTAGCCTAAAATGACATTGATACCCTCATTTAAAACACATATTCACAATCTTACCATAAATTTCTATAATATGTTAATCAAATTTTAAGCACATCCAAACTTTTAATCTCCACCATCCATCTTTAAATCCAATGGTTGAAAACTCTTCCTACACTTCCTACATAAAACTATTTTCCTACAGGAACCCTACCCTATATATATATATATATATATATATATATATATAGGTAGAGGTTCGGGTACAAAAGTCTAATTTTATAAGAAGGGTAAGAAAGCTTGTGGGAGTGACACGTGTCATAGTTTTATTTTAATTATAAGGGCATTAGAGGAAATACACAATTATTAGTTTTATAAAAAAATAAATCTCCTAATCCAATGGAGAGATTTAAGGATTTGATTTATATTTGGATGAGTTTTTGAAACTTACATTAATGAAATAAAAAGAATCTAAGGATTTGTTTTTGTAATCTGTTCATGCTTTTGTTCGGTTTTTTACATTAAAAAATTAACACAAATGCTTTTGGCCTTTTGCTTGGTTCTATCTTCTTTGTGGAATTGTTTTTTATGGAATCGATGTTTTAGGATTGAAAACAACCTGATTTGTTACAATCGATGCATTTTTTTGGCTTTTCAATTTTGAACACAACTTATTTGTCTCAACATCGTCTCTCTGCTCATTTCGATGTGTTTTATCACCATCGTCTAAACAATCCAGTGTGTTTTATAAACTTTTGTGTTTTTACACCATTTGATAAACAATAAACGCTATTTGGATCAACTTTGTGTTTTAACACCATTTGGATCAACATTGTCTGCACTCATTCCAGTGTGTTTTATCACTAGCGTCTCAACAATCCAATGTGTTTTAAAACCATTTGATAAAAAAAACACCATCAGGTCAAGTTTGTGTTTTAAGACCATTTGATAAACAAAAAACACACAAAGACAATTCCATAAAGATAAAACTCAACGGAATGAACAACATACCATACACCCTATCACATGCTATATTCTTTTCATTTTTTTCTCAGATGGATAATTCCATGGTGACTTCACAAAATTAAGTTCTTTTTAAACGTTTTTGTGTTTTAATGATACCACTTCCTTTAGTTTTAGAATAGGATAAATGTTTAATACATGTAGGTGTTGGCTATTTTTTTTTTTTGTAATTTCCATGCTTTGGTCTTCGTACAGCAGTGTTGGAGGTTTTTATTATTTTTACAAGTATGTTTTGTAGGGTTGATGAGAGAGACGAGGAAAGAGAGAGAACCATATTAAAAAGGAGAGAGAAATCTTAAATGTAGGAGATATTTAATGAGTTTTTTAGTGCTTTGACAATTATACCCTAATAACTCCTAATTTATTAATTCAATTATAACACAATTTACAATTTTGCCATCCGTTTAATCTTAACCATCAATCAACATGATCTAAAGGACACAATTACTTCTCACCCTTCTCACAAAACACACCCTTTGTACCCTAACCCCACCCTATATATATATAGGATTTGGTTCAAATGAGAACCTTTCCCCAAATTGAGAACTGAGAGAACCATTCTGGGCCACACATTTCTCTAAGGCAAAAAAAATTTTTTTTTTTTTTTTTTTTTTGCAAAAATCGCTGCTTTATATGTAAGAAAAAAAATTTTTTTTATTTTTTTTGTATTTTTTTTTTCAGTATACACATGTCTATAATTGCATTATACACATATGTATAATGCAATATACACATATGTATAACTGAAATATACACATATGTATAGCTGAAAAATGCTATATACACATATGTATAATTGTTATATACACATATGTATAATTGACATATACACATATGTATAAATGAAAAAAAAATTCAAAAAAATAAAAAAAAAATTTTCCTTGCATAAAAATGTGCGATTAAAGCAAAAAAAAAAAAAAATTTTTTTTTTTTTGCCTTTATATGAAATGTGTGGCCCAGAATGGTTCTCTCAGTTCTCAAATAGGGGTTGGTTCTCTTAGGACCCCTACCCTATATATATATATATATATATATATATATATATATATATAGGGAAAGGATATTTTGGAAACCCACTTGAGTTGAGAAAACCTTTGAAAACCCATGTAAAAAACCATTATTATTTTTTGAAAAAAATAACCAATGTAAAATAAATGTTTTTAAGCATTTTGGGCAAAAAAAATAACAAAAGCGCCGATAGGATTTTTTTTAAAAAAATCAACAAAGTTGCTAAAAAAAACATATGTTTTCAGCTATTTACCTATGTTTTTAGCAACTTTATTTATTTTTTTTAAAAAAATCCCATCGGCGCTTTTTTTATTTTTTTGGCCCAAAACGCTTACAAACATGTATTTTACATTTGTTATTTTTTTCAAAGAAAAAAATTATTTTTTTACATGGGTTTTCGAAGGTTTTCTCAACTCAAACGGGTTTTCATTTTATAATTGACCTATATATATATATATATATATATATATATATATAGGGTAAGTATCTAGTGGAAACCATGATGAGTTGTGGAAACTATGAAACTCATCCTATGGATCCCATGAGGCCATGTGTCCAATTATTCAATTTACTAGAAGGGTATTTTTGGCAAATCAATTTTTTCTGAATTTATGACATATCCAGAACTGACACATCTTTTTAAACTTCTATAATATCTCTCTCTATCTTTATCATCTATTTCATTTTCAAACAATTCAAAAATCATCTCACTACTCTCTCTCTCTCTCACAGACACACACTTCTCTCTCACACACACACTCCCCTCTCTCTCATCTGATGATGCCATGGTGGACCTCCGGCCACCAACCGCACAACCACAAACCACCCTCATATCCTAAACCTAATGATACAACACACACACACACACCGGTTACTGGAAAGAGATAGAAGAAGATGAGACCGGTGGGTCTCCTCCGCGTACGGCGGAGCTCCGGTGATGTTACCCCCAACACAAACACAAACACACTTGCACCCCTTCGTCTAACAATATTCTAGAGAGAGAAAGTGATACAGAAGGAGAGAGAGATCGGGACAGAGGAGAGAGAAAGAGTATCCAGAGAGAGATCGATGGGGAAAGGGAAGAGAAAGGGAGAGAGAGAGCTGTGGAAAGAAAGAGGAAGGTCAAAACCGGTGGTGGTTCACGTTCAGATCTGTTCTCATCTGAAAACGGTTCTTCATCAAAAACCCATCGTCAACCCCCCTTTTCAGATCTGTTCCTCAGATCTGTTGTTCATCAAAAACCCACCGTCGTTAATTAAGCCCTCTGCAAACCCACCACCACCATCAGCCATGACACCCACCGTCGTCTTCAACTCTGCAAAACCCACCACCACCATCGTCTGTCGTCCTCAGCCTCAAACCACCACCACGTCTTTCCTGTTTTCAGTTGAGAGAGAGAGAGAGAGCCAGAGAGATAGAGAGATGTTTGTGTATGAGAGAGAGAGAGGGGTCACGAGAGAGAGAGAAAGAAGAGAGAGATAAGAAGAGAGATGTTCGGTATCCATCGAGTGTCGGATGAAGTGATACATTGGCTTCGTCACAAACCAGATCTAACAACTTTTTATTGGTTTGAATTTTTTATTTCCCTAATTATTGTTATCGTTTTTTTGTTGAAGGGATCTGCAAGTTTTGGGGAGTGATAGGGCTAGTTTTTTATTTGCTTTTTTTGTTTGTTTTATTCTTTTTTGCTTTTTGTTTTGTCAAATTTTTTATTTGCCTTTTTTTTTTGAAGATATCATATGTGCAATTTTGTTGTTTTTTTATTTTCCTTTTTATTTCTTTTTTGCTTTATCCCCTAGTTCTACGTTAAATTTTTTAATTTCCTTTTGTTATTATCCGTAGTTCTATTTTAATTCTTTTAATTTTCTTTTTAATTTCTTTTTTACAACAACTAATTTACTACATTACAAATTTACTGGATATTTGGAAGATTTAGTATTGGTAATTTCCCTAAGTGTTTAGTTGCGTTGTAAAATAACTAAATAAGTGAAGGTTTAGTGTTTGTTGTAAAATTACAAATTAATAAATGATAATGGCAACATCAATTTATTAATTTTGAGATCATGTTTTTAGGTTAATGGAAGTTGTAACATAGTAACAAAAAGTATAGTTATTATGGTGTTAACAATGTTGGATTTGTTGTTGTGCTTTTCTTATTATGTAACATGTACATTTATTATGGTGTTTAACAATGTTATTATATTTTTTATTTGTTATTTATGGATATGTTGTTGTGTTTCTTTTTGAATCGAGATCATGTTACGTAAATCTAACATTTCGAAGTATAAGTTTTAACAAAATAAAAAAAGCTATAACATACTAGAAGTGTATGCTGTTACACAATAACAAAAGCTATAACATACTAGAAGTGTAAGTTGTAACACAATATCAAAAGTTGTAACATATTAAAGTATAAGTGGCACTACACTTACAAAATTTGTAACATACTAGCAAAAGTTGTAACAATACATGTCACGTAGTTGTAACACAGTAACAAAAGCTATGACATACTAGCAGTGTAAGCTGTAACACAATATCAAAAGTTGTAACATACTAAAGTGTAAGTGGCGCTACAGTAACAATTTGAAACATTCGAGCAAAAGCTGTAACAACATATGTCACATGGTTTTTTTTTAGGATTTTTAAATATATAAATATTATTTTGTGATTTTCATACAAATCTAAAAAAAATCAGAGAGAGGAGAAAGAAATAGAGTAGTTTTGGGATTATGACAAAATCAAAAGTTGATGTATGACATGACATGACAAGAGGAGAGAGTTTTTATGCCCAATGACCATAATGCCCTTCAAATATACTTAAAGTGAAAAGGACAACTTGTTTATTAATATAAAATCTTGGATCATTCTCAACCATTGATGTGTATAGATCTAAGGTCACAATTGAGTTTCTTGAGTTTCTACAACTCAAGTGGGTTTCTAAAATATCCCAACCCTATATATATATATATATATATTGGTTTTATTTTTGAAAACAACCCTTACTTAATGTTATCAAAACAATTTATTTATGTTTGTTTTAATAAACATTAGGGGTATTGGATTTTAATATCCAAACTTTGTCTAATTGTACGGTAATAATCTGTACTTAAAAATTCCTCACAACAGTCTCAACTTTCAACGTATTGGCCGACAATGAATTTTTTATCTTTCAAACTCTTTTAGTTTTGAAAGGCTTGAGTTACGCAAACATTGGTGAGGATCCAATGCCCCGAAAACCTAAGGGTTCCTCCGCAAGGAATGATTTCGTTGCGAAAAATTCTGGATAGGTATCCTACATGTGAACCAAATTCAAATTTCACAAGAACTCGGGATTTAATCCCATAGAGATGATAAATCTTTCACCCGTTAATTCAATGAATGCATCTCCATTCTCTACGACGCCTAAACGATAAAAAATTTTCAGGAACAAGCAAATCTGAATTCTTTTTGTATGTATTTAGAGTTTTATGTCTTGGAATGAATTCATCAAAATGATTCAAAGGGCTTAGCTTTGAATAGGAAAAAGAGTGGATCTGCAGAGTCCCAAATGAATTGGCTTATTCAAAAAGGCCTTGTTCTTTGGAATATCTATCTCGTGTTTGGTACTACGTGGTTCCACCCTGCAAGAACTCTGAATCATTCTCTTGAAGCTTATCCTCTATGATCCACTTGCCCCGAAATGACCTGGACCAATAGGGAAATCCCAATTCATTGGGCCTTTCGATACAATCAAATAGAAAGCCCCAAGGGCGCCATATTCTAAGAGCCCAAACTATGTGATTGAATAAATCCTCCTCTATCTGTTGCCGGTCGAGGGCTCCTTCTCCTTCCCCCTCTTCAAACTCCGATTCTCTTTTTCATAGAGAAATCACTGATCATGAATAGAACAAGATCCTTTATGATGAATGGATTAGTTTTTAAGTGGTATTAGATTTAAATAATCTAATGTTTGGCCCATTGGCCAATAATAATTTGATCTTTAACGTTGGACCAGGATAATCTTAACGGGACATGTGGGTGAAAAAATGAACCTCCGTTAAATCTGAATTAACTCAGTTAATTATTGCTTAATTACAAGAAATAGTGGCACACCTCTGTCAAAAGAGGAAAAAAATCTCATCCATAGATTCGAAGATAAGATTGTCAGAAACGACATCATGGTCGGTCCCCCCACTAGGACCTTGGTCTTCTGATCTTCAGCTTGTAGACTATATCAAGCAACAGCTATATGTGTAGAACTAGATTTTTGTGTATGATGGTTGTACGATATGGGTCATCGTGGTGTGGTTCGAGGAGGTCCAGCTATGGGTGTAGAACCAGATTTGGGTCGCACATATCAGTTTTGGTCAAATCCGGTTATGGTTGTGGTCGGGCTAGTTGGTTCGAACGTGGTGGTGGTGGTTTGGTGGTAGTAGATGGACAATAATGGTGATAGTAGATGGATGGTGGTGGTTGAGTTGAAGGGTAGATGGAACTGGGGATATTTACATGAAGAAGGTAAAGATATTTTGGAGCTGTTTGGTTGATTAATTGCTGAATCATTAACAGATCTGAATGGTTAAGAGACTTTGAATGATTAATTGCACCAAGTCTGAATGGTTCAACTCTTAACCATTTCATTCAGAGTCTTTTTTAGGTCCAAACAAACAGTCTGAATGCTAAACCATTCAGAGCTAAATAGTTCAGAGCCTCGTTAAGAGGCTACCAAACAGACCCTTAGTGAAATGATGTTGAATTTAAAAAAAAAAAAAACTAGTCAGCATGACACCTCAGCTGCCACATAGCATCTGGTCCACGTCAGCATGTCACCTCAACTACCACGTTATCTTTCACTAACCCACTTAGTTCAGATTTAACGGCGGTTCATTTTTGACACCCACATGTACAGTTTAGATTATCATGGTCCAATGTTAAAGTTCGATTGATTATTGATCAATAGGCCAAACTTTGGATTATTTAAATCCAATAATCCTAGTTGTAAAAAGTAATTGAAAAAATCTAACAAATTAGTAATTTGGACTCAGATGATTACAAATTGAAAAATGAGGTAGTCAGTTAGTGAAACATTTTGGTTTTAGATTCAACTAGTTAAAACACGATAACACAGAGACTCAAGTAATAATTAACTCTTTATTTATTGTTAGAAGCATAAAAGTTGAACAAACCTTTAACAAATTAAAAACAAATCATTTTATTATGATTACATTAATTTTGAGTTGAGGCAGGAAAATAGCGGCCGGGATGGACTAAAATAATTAATAGACATCATTTTTATAATGGTGGCGATCTTGGGCGGAGAGTGGGAGAGAGACAAATGGTAGATACAAAGTAGAGGCTGTCCAGACAAAGATGAAAACAAAGTAAACGCCAAGGCCAATGGATTAGACTAAGACAAAGACAAGGGAATCTCGATTCTGATGGTGGAAGCGACAATGCTAATGATAGTGACTATGTACGTTAGTTGAAGGCTAGGCCAATGGACAAGACCGGAAATTGTTTTCTTGAGTGTTTTCAACAAGGAAACTGATTAAAAGAATCATCTTTTCGACTTCAATATATGATATCATATCTTTATTGATGTTTATGAGGTGTCACTACAAGAAAAACGGGCATTAGCGGCGACACCAATAGCGGCGACCCGAGAAAGTGTCGCCGCTAATGCTCTAATCTGTGTCTAACAAAACAGAACCGTTGATTGTTTAGTTGATCGAATGGCTAGGGATTAATCGTGGTATTAGGGACGGAACAACAAGTACGTTACTAAAAACTATGTCGCCGCGAGAAAGGTATAGTATTAGCGGCGAAAGGTGCCGCCGCTAAAACTCACAAACCTTGTAGTGTGATATCCTAGTTTTTTTTCCTAGTAAAATGTTAATATCTCTAATGGTTGTTAGCATGTCATAGTATATTAGGTGAAATCTCATGTGAAAACACGCGAAGTCTATATCTTTTTTAAGACAATTAGTCCCCAAATATAGAAAACCTAAACAGACTTTACTAAGGTCTATTAAGGAGATCTTTCTAAAAAAGCGGTTACTACAAACAGTTGTTGCCTAAAACAGTTGTTACTATAAGGTCTGTTTCAAAATCATCTAAGTTAATGGAAACTTTTTACATATTTTTTTTTACATGAAAATATGGAAATTTTATTCCATAAAAGCGAAACTTACATTAAAAGAGCAGGCGGCAGACAAGCAACAAGCCGCGCCACCACCCCTTTTTGTATGGTGAAACCTATTCTACTGAAAACAAATCCTTGCCCTCGGGGTCGAAACATTGCTATGAATAACCCGTTGGACCCTGGTAAAAAACGGATAGCTTCCGGTGCCAAAGACCCAAAGGTATCAAAAGCCACGGGGACGAAGGCGTGTTGGTTCTCTTCGTAGGCTTTAGCATGCTTTTGACAGGTTTTTGATGATAAAAGTGTAAACTATAACCGTTTCTTATATACAGATGTTAACTCAAAATCAGTTTACTTACTTAGTTGTAAATTACACTAAAAAAGAAATTATAAATACGATAATTATACCATACTAACAGTGACATCACAATTTACAATTTCAAAAAGCTTGATATAAATTTACATCAAAACTGATCAAACTTTGACAACCTAATATAACCATATTCAAAACTACCAAATAAACAGGCAGAGAGTTAATATTGTTAGCCTAAGAACTACAATCAAACACCACCAATATGCAAACATTGTATCAACATCAAAATACTACCACCGCCTACCAAATGATCAATGTTTAGTTATGACCAAAATTCATTCTAATTCATCAAACTTGAAATTACACCTGTCACCCATTTTCAAACATTTGGATTTTATAGAGTTTATCCATCCACTAACCACAAACTTTTGAAGTGAAAATATAAAGAGTGTTAGTTATATTATTAAAATTAAATGCAAATTTAATTATTAAAATTTAAGTAATACCTTTTTGAATTCTTATACTGTTCAGCATAAAGTTTACACTCACTTCACCACCATTAACTTGAATCGACATCTTATGTGGGCACGTTAGCTTAGCTAACCTAACTATTGTAGAATGAAGCTGTTGAAAAGTTGATGTATGTTGAAACATTAGTACCTAGTTAAGTTCAGTAAGATAATGAAAAATACAAAACATAAAGTAATACATAACTTACATAACGTTTAGTAATCACAACATCATACTCATAAACTTCGAAAGTTAATCAATTATTATTTTATATTTTCGGGTTAGCTCACAAGTGCATGGGTTTTTACACTCCATAGGTACACTCATGAGTTCTCCTAATTCCTACCAAGACACCCACAAGACCATAGACTAGTTAATTAGTTAGTTAATTCATGAAACAAAGCTTTAAGTGAAAAGAATTTAATAAGAACACAACACCACTAATCAAATAAAAAAACTATATAATCCATACCAAGATAAGTCTTCACCCTAGCAACACTTGATTAATCTAGCCAAACATTGGCTGTACAACTATCACACTATCTTTGGTGTATGAACAACACATAGTGGTAAGTGTAGGTGGATTAAAGAAGGTGTTTTGGATGAGTTTTAGTGATCTCACTCTCACCAAGTGTTTATGGAGTGATCCCAGCCTTCAAAGGTCACTTGCAAGACCCTCAAGATGGCTGGAGAGTGTGTGAACTCTAGTGGAATGGATGAGTGAAGGGATGCTTCAAAATGAGGGGTGGAGGCCTCTATTTATAGGCAAATCAGAGGTAGCCCGCCCTTGACAATGTTCTGGCACGCCCCTGCTCAGACAACGCGTACTGTTGCAGAGTCCTTTGTGCAGAATGTCTCCTGAATTGTCTTGCACGCCCGTGCTCATCAGTACTTGCAACAGTCTTGTCAGTCTTGGTCGGTTTGAGCCGTGGGGAACACGTTTGAGTAAAGCACGCCTGTGCCAATAAAGTGAGCACGCCTGTGCCAATAAAGTGAGCACGCCCGTGCATATCTGAAAACCTCAGATTTGACTCCTGTTGACTTGGAAATGTTGACTTGTTGACCCGGAACAGTTGCACGGCCGTGCTGCATCTGAAACTTCTCTAAAAGTCTTCAATTCCTTGTCTTTCGTGTCGTTTTCCAGCCTGGCCTTCAAAACTTGCATGTGGGAGACAAGGTTGTTGTACCATATGCCCTTTTGTCCCCTAAAAGCTTGTTCTCCACTCAAAACGTGCCTTTTCTTTTCCTTTTTGCTTTTTGCTTCCAAGAACCTACATTTATCTCATGGGAACGATTTTGATATATTTTATAAAGACAAAAGCATAATAAATGTACAAAAAGGAAGATAATTACATATGTAAAACATATTAAATTATCGGCACATCACATTCATTCTTCACATTCGCAAAATTCATCTCACCATATTATCCATCGCCATTTTCACAGACTTAAATGCCATCTTAAAATCTGCTAAAATCACTAATAAAATATCCCATTAACTCACATCTTCACCTCTTTTCCGTTTCCATTTGATCTATTAATGGAGAATTTTAAACCATTTCAAAGCACCATTTATAGTTATCCAATTCCTTCATTTCATTCCTGTTTTCAAATCTCTAGAGCGAGGAGTTGAAAGCAACTCTTAGGAAATTCAACGAACCGGCGGCGGCGATGAAAGTGTATAAGGGTTGGTGTGTTTTTCCCATTTTTTGGTCGCTATTTGTATGTTCAATGTTGTTTTTATTGTGGTTTAATGTCGTATCATAATTAGGTATCGATTTTAAATTGATTTGCCTTTGTAGCAAGTACTGAATTTGGGCTTTCTTAGTAGATGTCCATCACTATTGAGTCTGTGACAATGAGTCTTGTGTTCATGTGTGTTGTGTTTATACTCAAATAGTGAGTTGGAACACATGAGTATGATATACCTTTGTCTTGTGTTTTTCTCTTTTTCTTTTAGAGAAATATATTTTATCGTGTATATGCTATCCAACTTTAATAGCTTAAATTAGGATATGTCATAACACAATATTGGATTTGAAGTTTCTTTTCAGACTCTTTTCTTTACCATCTCAGTGCATCTTGATGGACAATCTCGGTTTATTGGCAGTCAATTATTTTAGCACCTTATGTAAATCCAGGTAAGATCCTGTTTTTATATGTTCTGTTTGTTATTTATTATATTATAGTTTATTTGTAAGCCCATTCATGTGCCAATACATCCGCAAAATAGAGCTTGTTTAAGACTTTTGTCTATTCTTTTAAGTCATTTAATTAGTTGTTATGTTACATTCCTGCATATAACTCTTGAGTCATGAATAGACAGAATGTTAGCTCTTTCAACTGTTTGTTTAAAAACTTATAATACATGATTGATGGTTGCCGTTATTGTTATTCCAAAATATTTAGGACTTTATATATGTTATTTTATTTATTTAATATATTTTTCTTTTACCGGATATTAACAACCTGTGTAACAACAATTGTCACAACTATGATGGAACGGTGAGGATATTTTTTTTTTGTTAATGTTTAATTCTGGTACACATATGTTGAAAGTCTTCATTTGATCTTCTTAAAGAATATATTGCTTTTGTAGTATAGATAGATTAATATTAAAAAAATGATTTATTAGAAAGTATTTCTAAGACAAATTTGTAAGAGTCCGAAGTTTAAATTGCAGGGGAAATTGTTGCATCAACACAAACATGTTCTTCCAAAGGTTTTGCTTCAAGATATTTCCACTAGGTGTTCTTCCAAAGGTTTTGCTTCAAGTTTAAATTGCACGTAAATTTGTTTATTTTAACTTTTAAATTGACAGATTTACGAGCGTATTGATACCGAATTAATGGCAGATGCTTATGATGCTCGCTTTGATTACTTCAAGACAAAATCATCTAGTGTTTTCCATAGAGCTTATCTGGCCCTAGGTAATTGTTTTTCATCATGAGTCTTTAGTTGGTGTTTTCCTTTCTTATTTCTCTATTTTCGGTGACTAATAACTATATTTACTGGTCTAAGGCCTGAGGCAAGCGATCGAGTGGCATAGAGTACTGCTAGAGCAGATGCTCTGGCTATGTTGATTTTGATGATGTTCTTTGCTCTCTGTAACATTTTCAGGGCATGTTTACTAATAGCAACATCTTTGAATTACAAATTTTTTAAAAAAAAGGGACAAACAATTCAAGTGGTAATGTTTGATAGGTAATATAAACGTATTGCATGGTTTATTGTTGCAAGCTACTGAAGTATATCATGAGTAGCTGTGTTTTTGTTTTTGAATGCTTTATTCGATACACAACATTGTTTGTACTATCGAATCTGCAATTTTACGTTTTTATTAATGTATTACAAGCTTTTTTTTGGATCCAGCCGCAACGCACGGGTAAACCCACTTATTAATAATACACGTAATAACCATAAAGAATTGTCAATCGAACTTGGATACTTGAGCCACATCTTCTATCACATCTTGATTCAAAATCCTACAATATTTAAATGTGTGAGTTAGCAACTACGAACTAATAGTTAGTTAGTTTGAAATAATATATACATATCAAACCTTGATCATCGAGTTTGACGTGGAGGATCAACATATATCCCATCAACGTGGTCAGAGCGTGAGTATGTGGCGCCATCAATTGGCTCAACTAACGGCTGAATACCAATGGAAAATGGAGGCAGGTCATCAAAATGGTCATATTCTTCCTTGTCCACAACTCATCAATACAAAGGATACGTCGTTTACCTTGTAATACGATGTGGTATCTTGGTTTGCTCGGGTCATTTACAAAGACCACGTGTGTGCAATGTGAAGCGAGAATAAATGGTTCAGATATATAGTCATTTTTTTTGCGAGGTCGTCAAGTGTAAAGACATATTTGTCAACTTGAACACCTGTTCACCCACTTACATTTGAACACAGTGTGAGTGAAAGTTTTGTAATTCATCACCCAAATTTCTTCGATGACACTAGAATAACACTCTTTGGCGATTTCTAACCTTATATCATGATTCGTCCTGTCGAATCTAGTTGTTGATGCTATTACCGTAACTCCATTATTTTTCATTATACTTTTCTCATCTTTATATTTTGTGTAAAATGTATATTCGTTAATGTCATACCCTTGGTAAGATTTTACTTTGTTTCTCGGACCTAGCCCAAAATTTTCCACAGTTTCATCAAAATCTAATTGACCATTGGTTGCCTTTTCTATCATCCATGAAGAAAACTCTTTCTTATGCTTAATTTCAAGCCACATTTTGCTCTTATTCGGGTTTGATGATTGTAATAACTTCAAATGTTCATTAATGTACGGAGCAAGACGAGGCATGTGTTTTAGGACATAGAAATGTGCATGTTGTAAATCATCCATATTTGGAGTACATAGTTTCATACCCACGCCTCCTACCCCTTGAAGTTTACCAGTTTACCGGAGTGACTAGATTCTGGCTTACCAACACTTTTGACACCTTGCAAATAACTTGTACAAAATTCAATCACCTCCTCGGAAGCATATCCTATAACAATACTACCCTCGGGCCGATTGAGATTTCTCACATAACATTTTAAAACACCCATAAATCTTTCAAAAGGGTACATATAATGCAAAAATACAAGACCACGAGCCTTGATTTCTCCAACTATATGAATAACCAGGTGAACCATCACATCAAAAAAGGACAGTGGAAAGTACTTCTCTAGTTCACATAGCGTGATAATAATTTCTTTTTGCCACATATCCAATTCTTGAGGATCAATAACTTTTGAATGAATCATGTTAAAAAAACAAACAAAGTTTTGTGATTGTGTGTCGCGTTCTCTCTAGTAGAAATCCACGAATAGCAATAGGTATCATATGTGTCATTAAATCATGAGACTTCATACCAAGCAGTTTACAGTCTTTCATCGACACCAAACTTTTAATGTTAGCAGAATAACAAGATGGAACTTTAATATCATGTAAACACTTACAAAACTTTTTTTTTCTGCCTTTGACATTGTATAACATGCAGGTGGCAGATAAATACGATAACCTTTTTGAATAGGAGCAAGCTCTTTACGTATCCTCATTTCTTTCGTATCTTTAGGAACATTAATATTGTCTTTAGTCTTTCCGGATATGTCTAATAATAAGCCTATCAAGCTATCACATACATTTTTTTTATATGCATGATGTCTAGACAATGCCTAACTTGTAAATGCCTATAGTATGGTAAGTCCCAAAAGATTGACTTTCTTTTCTAACTGACTCCATTTTCAACATGACTTCTTTTTTCAAAAATAGTATCTAGACTTTTTACCCGTGAAAATGCATCAAAAGTGTTCGGTGGTTTTCTTGTCTCGGTACTTCCATCGAAGTCTGTCATGTTATCCCGATAACTGTGACCACGCGGAAGGAATCTTCGGTGTCCCATATATATTGTTTTTCTGCAATTATTTAACCATATCAAAGTTGTCTCATCTTCACAAAATTGGAAACGCTTTTTTGCCTTTTGTACTATATCCAGACAAATTACTGTACGCTGGGAAATCATTTATGGTGCATAAAAATCATGGCACTCAATCTAAAATATTCCTTCTTATAAGCATCATACACATTTGCACCAGAGGTCCATTGAGTTTTTAGGTCATCAATAAGAGGGGATAAATAAACATCAATCTAATTTCTAGGTTGTTTTGGACTCGGGATCAACGACATCATTATATATTTTTGTTTCATGCATAACCAAGGTGGAAGATTATAGATGCCAAGAAGAACCGGCCACGTACTATGGCGACTAATAACGTTTCCAAAAGGATTGAATCTAACGTTTCCGAAAGGATTGAAACCGTCGGAACTAAGCCCAAACCTTATGTTCCTAACCTCGTTACCAAATTCTCGATATTTCCTATCAAAAATTTTCCATGGAAGTGAATCCGCTACATGTCTTAATTTTCCATCTTTTTTACGATCATCTGAATGCCAACGTAATAATTTTGCTTCTTTCGTGTTTGAAAATAATCGTTTCAATCTAGGTATAATTGAAAAGTACCAGAATACTTTAGCAGGTGGTCCATTTTTCGTCACATGGTTATAATATTCACTTGTTTTACTTTTCTCTTGTACCAGAATTCTTTACATACAGCACATATATGACTAGTGTTTAGTGATGGAGTGTGATGGAATGAGATGGCACTTGGAGATTGGGTGTGATAGTGATGGGTATGATGGAACTTGGACCACCCCATCCACCATTAGGGATTATTGATGTCTATTTCAGCTGCTACCTATCCCCTCACCCATGTATCACATGCCCACTCCCCTCATTATCCACTTATCTCTTTTAACGCATGTTTTACTAATTTTTCAGGAATCATATAAACCAGCAGTAGGCAGAATGCCTCTCAATTGTACCAACAGATATTTACTTTGAATGTTACTAACTTCGGTAGACCCGGACTGAGACGTGTATAAAACTAATTCATAATGGAGTTAAAAGTAGAGTTGAAGATTCACGCCAACAATTGAATAAGCGACGACTTGAAACGTTATCCCCATCTGAGTCGGTCCCTTAGTTGTGTAACCCAAAGCTTGTGCATAGGGCCACCAAAATTTGGGGCCCCCCAATTTAAAAATAAAAATAAAAACCTGTATGTCTTCATGTTTGGGCTGTCCATATTTGAAATTTGTTTGTTTGGGCTGAATTAGTGCCCTCTACAAAAACTCCTACAGCAAACCAAATAGTAAAAATACCAAATCTTGGGAACACCAAAATTTATTTTCTGAATTTGGATTTTTGTCTTCAATCTTCATGTTTGTTTATTTCCTTTTGCTTACTATTTTTTATTGTTTATTTTCATATGGTCATAGTTTGATTATTATTATTATTATTATTATTATTATTATTATTATTATTATTATTATTATTATTATTATTATTATTATTATTATTATACTATGTATTAGTTATGAGATAGGTGAATAGTAAAATTAACATTGTCATTTGTGTATAAATATATTTAACTTGAGATTATTTACAATATGGTGTGTTGGTGTAGTGGTTTGGTTATTTGTTATTCATCAACATATCTCAGGTTCGACTCTGCATATGGATGGTTTTTTTTATATAATCTCTTTTGCACGTGGCTCACTCACCCAACCCCTCTATACACGTGTTTTCTCTTTTTTTAAACGCGTGGCATCTAATGAGGATGTGTTATATACAACCAGCTTCTTCCCTGCATGTCTCTTTCGTCGCTTTCTTTTGCACCTAGAGTGCAGGTTTGATTTTTTCCTCTTGCGCCTCTTTTTTTCCTCAAATTTTATATTTCCTCTTCATTAAACTTAGCATTTGTCAGGTTTCGTTCCTTTTGTGCTTGGGTGAGCTGCATTGAAGGTAACGATTGTTTTCTTTCCTTGGTTTTTTAATCATGCACTCCATGTGCTCGAAAAAATGCTGCACTTATTTGGTTGTTTTAAAATTGTTATGAAAGGTGTATTTCTATAGATGGGGTGTGAGTTTGTGCTTCAAGTCTGTGAGTTTTGGTGTGTCCTATAATAACCTAATGCAATCATCAGTATCTTAATGTACCAGGGCAGTTGACTTTTTGGTCAAATGGGTATGTGTGTGAATTTAATGATATTGGTTGTCCATGGCTGATTAATGATTCCTGATCATCCAATTTGCTATAATTGTGTTTCAAAACCAAAACAATTGAAGCAGTGTTTAACTATAGTTTTGTTTATATAAACTGTTGTTATGTTTTGTGGTGTAAAGAGGCCATATAATTTCTGTGTACGGTTTGTTTTGATCAATAGGATTCCTGTAATTTTTTTGGTTAGCATTGTTTGATAATGGCGTTAATTTGTTACTGTAGGGCGATAGGCGTTTCAGGTATTATTTTCTTTAGACGTTTTGAAAGTGCATTAGGTGTTTACTTTGTAAAGTGTAGGTTGTCGGCAAATGCCGTTTGAAGGAAGAATTTTATTTTTTTTGTTCAGTCTGGTCAACAGATGCAAAGGCGGGATAGAAATAGGTCGATAAGAGGACAGATGACTTATACAAAGATGTGCAGTTGGAGATTAAGGTTTTCTTTAGGATTATTTCGTTTGGAGAAGGGCATTGCGCCTCTATTGTTTGGTTGCTTAGGTAATATGATCGTATAGATGAGGTTAGAAAACAATGTTCTTCAATCATACCTCAAGATTCAAATAAAAAGCCTTACAAAAGATTATTTAGATTAAAAGATAGGTTATCTTTTGTTAATGGTAATTGCTGGCAAGTTTGGGTCAGTTCTCATTGATGCCTTTTCTTCATAAAAAACCAAATGGCTCATGTTTAAATGGGTAAAACTCAAATGGGTCAGATTCAGATATACAATATTGTTTGGTACTAACTGTTTCGTTTCAAGGAATCGTGCCGGATAAATGCAGGTTTTTCATGTTTCTGTATTTATCTAATTAAAAACTATTTATTATTATCTACTAAAAAATTATAGTGTCAAGGATATTTTTCTATTTTAAAATTATAACATGTATGCTGGTTCATTTTCTCCTTCCACAAATAAATATATAGTAGTTGGATCTTATCATTAAATTCTTGAGTTGTTACATGTAGTTTAGATTATAAGAGTGTGTTGTTGTTTTTTATTTTTTTAATGGAGAACCGTTATGGATTGGGCCCTTCATAGGTCTTGGCCTCATGGGACAACCCGGAATGGTATGAACCAGCAGTCCGTGTTTTGCACGTACTTTGAAATGGCTATGTTCTAGGGAGATGGTGTTTCAACAAGAACGGCTGCTGTGTATTGTTTACACATTTCAATAGGCGTTTAGATTTTTAGGGGTAGTCTAAAGACAAATACTTTTAATGTAGTTTATAAGGATCTCAGCATGCTGGAAGGTTGTAGGGAAATAGCGTGTCTACGAGTTGGAAACTCACAGGAGGTGTATAGATGCTCAGGAATAGTGTCGACAAAACACAATTTTGACGGATGTCATTCGCACTATTGCAGCACATTATATTCATAGGACTGTGCACTGTTTGCGACACGAATAAAGCCTATTGCTGCACATTATAGTCGTATCCGTTCGATTTTGATTTTCTCTTTTTTCCATGCATTCAAGAATTGCTAAATAATAATAATAATAATAATAATAATAATAATAATAATAATAATAATAATAATAATAATAATAATAATAATAACAACAACAATAATAATAACAATAATAACGATAATAACAATATTAATATCTAATAAAGCGAGCTAGATTACAGGTACTAATCTAGCAGAGAGAGCATGTTGGATGTCTATAACAACCACCAAACACTCCACCGGACAGCATCCGCACACCAGATCCCACCTACAAAAATTCTGACACAAAAACTCTTTCAACAACAGAAAGGCAACTAACATTTGAGGAACCAGGTAACGCATATCATTTGCCATTAAACCAACAATGTTGCTTACTAATTCACAACTTCTACTTGTAGGAGCGATTAGCAAAACCAAGCGCACTAGGTTCCCAGAATGAAAGGCCAAAGCAATCCTATTAGGCCGTTTGGTGTGCACCCGGGGAAGGGAAGCGGGGAGGTGAGGTGGCATTCTCCCCGTGTTTGAACACCGCCCCCCCCCCCCCCCCCCCCGCGGTCGGGGAATCCAGGGAAAAATGCCCGTTTGCACCGAAGGCTGCCATTGGTCCTTTTTTTTTAACGTTGGAGGAAGGCCCCACCCCTTTAAATTTATAGCGGTTTTTTAAAAAAATTTAAACATTTACCTATATAAATCTCCTCCATATTCTTCCATACCATACATTTTCACACATTATTTTTTAAACACAACCATATTTTTTACACACAACCATATTTTCATCCACAAAATTTTATAAAAATCCTATTTCTTATACCACGAGTTCGTCGGAGGAGGAGGAACAAAACGTGATAAACTTTTACGTTGGTGCGATGATGGAAACGGCAAAAATTTTAGCCGAGTTGGAAGATGAAACGATAGTGAAGCATCTTCGGTACCATTGACATGGAGCGCGGCGCTTGATAGAGATCGTGAGGGTATGTTTTATTTTTTTGTTAAAATGTTTAATTTTTTTTAATATGTTTTATAACATATTTGAAAATGTTATGAATGTATCAATTATAGTGACTCTCCACATACATGGTGACTCTCCATATACTTAACTCTCATGTTACATTACTCTTGTACTACTCTAAGAGCCTATAAATAGAGGCATTTGTATTTCATATTGTAATGAATATAATAGAGTTCTCTCATTCTCATTCTCTCTTTCTCTACGTTATCTCTACAATCTTGTTATCATATTTATATAACTTGTGTATTAGCTGCTAATAGACCGTTGTTCTACAACACGTTATCAGCACGAATTGCTTTTGGAGTGAAGCATATTTTCATAAGGTAACTTGACAACCTCTCATACAAAATCAATATTGTAATCCATACAATTTTGGGCTATATTTAGTTTCATTATTCATTATTTTTTTTTATCTCTTATCTTAAACATAAGCCATATTATAAATCATACTAAGGTTGAAAGATAACTATTCTTGAAAAATGATTGATTTTGTTTATTGAAAGAAAAATGGTATATTCTCATTTTATATTCTATTTTTATATTTAGCTTTACACATTAGCAAAGTGATCTTGTTTTGCAAAGAAATTTTTATATTAAAGCATGGTGACATGGTATAAAAAAAACCCCAAGAGGTTTGTTTCATGGATAGTCTAGTCTAATAAATTTAATTTAATTCCTTTTAATATTTTATTAAATTTTAATATTAAATTGTCATTTATGAAATGAAACATTTTATATTATTTATTTAACATTTTGTAAAGAAAGGTTTAACTTGTCATTCGTGTTCAACTAAAAGTTTAGTTGACAGACAAACCTTTACAAAGAATTTTCATAGTCATTATATGTTGTTAATTTGTCTTTACACTAATATTAGTTATGGCTAAATCATGTTAATCGCATTAAAGATAATTTTGAACCATTTATATTAAATGTCTAAAGATATTGGTAATGTATATCAACTTTAATTAGGACATTAATCAAATCGATTTTGGGCATGATAATCGACCCATTTATCTTGAATTATGATGTGTTGATGGAGTATGTTGACTTACATAGTAGATTTTTTTTTTTATATAATCTTGAAATACATCCATGCATATGATATAGTAAGCTTCATGTATCTTATAAATTGTATTAACATTTCTCATTAAATACATATTGAATAATAATATTTATAACCACTTAATGATTTTGATGTTTCGTATTCATAACTCATATATTAACTAATGTCTTTCATAATATGCATTATATTAAAGTTGTTTTGCATTTTAATAATGTTTATCGAAAGATATATTACATGATTGGCTTTATAGTTATCTTCAGAATATATGTATGCATTGATGAGGTCACATATTTTCTCATGAAAATATTATATATAATCAGTGGTAAATGCTAATTTCTGATATATTAAAAATATAAAATAAATTAAAACTTATGTCAAAGGTTTTTATTTCAGTATTATTACTATTGCAATTTACTACAACGGACATAACTTGCTTTATATGGTGGATAATAATTTTTATGGATATTTGTGAATATTATAATATTCATACTTAGATACTATATATTTGAAATGCATGTATTAAAACTTGTTCATAGGTTATTAAAACATTGTTTGGACTTGATGGAGATATTTATTTATGTTTCAAGTTAGAGTGACAAAATACATGTATAAAAGTCATACTTGCGATTATTTATATTGTGATAAACTAATACATAAATTATATGTTTTCTTATAAATGAAACACTTTATTTCATAAAGGTTGTACCATACCTTGTTTTATTTGGTAACATGTCATAACATCATAAAGTATATAATACAACTTTATGTATACATTGTGTTTCATATGTTATCAATTTTGAAGAAAACATTATGGTATATTATCACACAGTGTTACCATTAATTGTGAGAGATTCATTTATAATATGACACTTGAGCTGTCATACTCTCTAAGATTTATTATAAATTGATGGAAGCTTGTAAGAATTTGGATCGATAAATCGTAATGATTCGATCATATAACTTCTTCTCAACTAGTGTTATGTGACGAGAAGATTATTTATACAAGTTGATTAAAACAGTTTCCATTGTCATATCTCATGTATGCTCTTGAAGTAGCAAGATTATCAAACAACATATATGGTTTGAAATGACCACAATATATGAAAGTTGTCGTTCTAATCCATTCCCTGAAGTGAATGTGATGATATAATGATCAATGTAAAGTTCATGATCATGGTAATTGAGGAAATTATTATGATGCTCAAGTAAATGAGATCAAATAAATTAATGTGTGGTAATTATAAACGATCGGTATAAAAGTCGTGATCATGGTGAATGAACAAAATTGTAAAGATCATCATGTTGATAATAAGGTCAACATGTTAATATTGAAATTGATCACAAGAAGTTCCACACTAAGGGAGTAATTATACGAGAATAAAAAATATGGGAAACATATTATAACATGAATGTTTGAAATAATAATGCATTATTCTCTCATATTTTATTTCATGTATTAGACAAACACGAGCACAACTAAAGCATATATGATCGTAAACTATAAGTTTTCGGATCATGAATTACAATAAATTGGCTTGACCGGTTAGACCATTCCGTGTCACTGATGATGTGAAAAATATTGAAGAACCAGAAGATTCTTCATGGTAATTAAACATACAATGTTTGCTCTCAAGGGGAAGATAATTATTTAGCAACTAAGATGGGTGTAAATCTCTAATATAGTATGGAAATGATAAAAAGGATATGTGTATCCCGACATGATACCATTTAGTGTTCTAAAATCGATGCATCGTCTAAATGGTTATCAAGTTCGCAACCTGAAGTTTGCGTGATTTATGACTTAGCTAATAAGATAGCAAGCATATTATTCCAGAGTGGCATGTTTATTTTGGTTATAATTGTGAATTTAACTCTCAAGTTAGTAATGATAATTAGAATACGTGTTTTGGTGAGAAGTTCACTAAACATCTATTTGCAAAGATGATAATCATGAGAGCAAAAGTACATGTTTATATATGAGTACATGTGGTTATACATGACTAATAGTAATCCACATCAAGCCAACAAGTTATTTAACCTTTCCCCATTATAATTGGTTTTCGGTCAGGAACCAAACATTTCCCATCTATTGTTTTGTTGTGCGATATATTTTGCAATTGATCCACCACAATGCACAAAAGATGGGACTTCAAAGAATGTTGAGAATATATGTTGGATAAGAATAAGTATTGATAACCACGTACTTAGAGTCGTTAAAGGTGCGATTTGATTGGTTGATTTTTATTTTAACAATCAATATTTCCAACATGAGGGGGGATAAAAAGCAGTTGAAAAGATGAAATGAATTATCACTTGATCCTCAAATTAATAAGTGTCAACTGAAAGTACAAAGGATAATTCATTTACAAGAATAAACTGATTACCAGATGTATTCACTGACCTAAATATAGTGACTAGCTAAGTCACATGTATCAACTGCTAGTGCTCCAATTGAATTAGTGTCCCAGAAAGGGCAACCATACATTGGTGATATGTCTATGGCATGCCTGAAGCGTGGTAGACTAGTCGGTTCCAAGAATAAAATCCTCGAAAATGGAGCAGGTAATGAAAATGGTCGAGTCGAGGTATAGTAAAAAGGTCTCCTGAAGAGACATTAGACATGATGGTTCCAGAAGAACCTCAGGTACCTGAAAATAAAGAGATCTCGTTATATAGTATCATGTCTATGAAATGTATGGAATCGAAATAAAATCGACGTCGTTATAAATTTGTATGCAATGTAGCGCTTGAAATGAGGATCAAGATGTAAGATCTACCTATGAAGGAAAACAAAGAGATGATTGGCCAAAATGGAAAGACGCAAATACGGTAGAGTTGAATTCTCTATTGAAAATGAAAGTTTTGGACCAGTAGTCTATACAATAAAAGTTGTAAAACATATAGATACGAAAAGGTCTTTTGTGTGAATCAATATTTGAAAAGAAAATGATATAAGGTAAAATTGGTGGCACAAGAATTTCGCAAAGACCCATAATTTATTATGAGGAAACGCATTCTCCAGTGGTGGATACAATGATTTTTGTTATTTGTCTGGTAATGCAAAGAGAGAATTGAAATGCGTCTAATAAATATCATGATTCATTTGACACTGAAAGTTTACATGAAAATACCTGATGAAGGATTTAATGTGTCAAAATATTGTAATGTAAGTTCTCGACAACATTATGATCGGAATAAACAGATTCAATTCTGAATACTTTATGTTTTGTATGATTGAATTGAATATAAGTGGAACTCCTCATGAGTATCCTAAAGCAACTGAATGCTTAAAAGGTAATATGAAACATTGTAGGATTTATTATTGTGCACCAATACACCACAGGTAATAAATTGAACCTGGTGATTATAATACTTCAATGTATAAGAGTGGTACAATATATATTGGTGAAATATATGTTATTGTTTTTCAATTGAAGAGTAAACTTGCGTAATTGGTCAAGATGGAAAAGTCGTTGATGGATTGATGATGCATGCAGCATTGATATCAATACCTTAAGAAGTATTATGTAAAGGTAATAAATATGTATGGACTAAAATAAGGAGATTGAGTGTTGTAAAACTCATGAAATATCATGATAATGAGCAACATAAGTTTGATAGTATTATCCAACTTTAATCAAAAGTTCTCTCTTAAAAGTTTCACTCGCAGTTTACAGTGATGATGTCTTAACATTATCGAGAGACTCTGTAGAACTTTTAAAAGGAGAATTTTGTTTTTGAAAGTCCTTGACATAGTGCACTTGTTGCTTGACCTACAATTCGAGTACATGTGTCATGATATGTTTACCAGTCCATCAAAGTATACCTTGAAAAGATGGTGGGACATTTTACAATGGACATAACTCATACTCAAAGTGCATTAAAGGTTGTCCAATTACTTGATATGGAAAATTATTCATTTTATCTCTTACCAAAGTAGATATTTTCACTCTACAAGTACCATAGTGAATATATATGCACATTAGTATATGTCTTGATAGTTATGCATGATTATAATATTTTTCACTTGAACTTATCGCCACGATATAGCCTATGACAAGCATGCAGACATTGGAATGAGTTAAAACAAATATTAAAGGTATGAATGATGTTTAATTTTATTTTTCTAACTCATGGAAACAAGTTTGGTTAGTCTTGTAGATGTTGGGAATATAACACAACAATAGGGGATCATATGATATTTATTTCAAGAGGAGGTACCAGAAAATCTCATATGAAGATCATACACCATTGCTAAACATAAAGGATTGTATTTTAAGGGATCGATCGACATTTCATTGGCTACGGAAGCTTTAAGCAACTTTAAAGGAAGATTGACACATGTTACTAAAAGACTACATATTCAAATGAGGGGGAGTATCATACAAGTTGCACTCTTTTTCCCTTAACTAAGTTTTGTCCCATTGGGTCACTACAACAAAAAGGGCTTTTAAGGACCTTTTGTGTGGGACGCTTGTAAAATGGGGTCCTAAAAAACTATTTAATAGGACGAATGAACTTTTGGGGTCCTTTTATAATATACATTACTAAACTGGTGTCCTAAAAAGCTATTTAATAGGTTGGATGATTCTTTGGGGTCCTATTATCATATAACTTAATATGACACTTAAAATGTAGATCCTAATAAAGTAATTTATAAGACATTTGGTTGTTGGTGTCCTATTATGTGGTAATGTAATAGGACACTTGATCACCGAGGGTCCTTTGTAGTTAAGTCATAAATGTGTATTTGTTTTAAATAGTAAAAAAACAATAGAAGATGGGAATACAATTTCAATACAAACAACTAAATAAGTCAAAAAAATAATGAGAAGCCGGGGGTCGAACTAATGAAACTCCGTTTAGAAACCATGTGCCTACCAGATTGACTGGATTCTTTGCACTACTAGACCAGCCCTGAAAACCAACCCCGAAACATTATTCGGTTTGATTTGAAATAGGTTCATCCCTTAGCGGCAATTTTGAAATTTTACTTTCCTCTCTCACTCTCAAACCCAAATAAAACCTAAGTTAGTAGTAATTACCTTTAAAATTTTAGTTTCCCTCTCCACCCTCAAACTGTCATAACTCAATTCAACCATATCTCGAGAAGGATTCATTAGCCGGGATCAAAACCCGATCTATCACCAGACACCATTCAATCGCCGTTGCAAGTGGTTCAATCGTCGCTTCAATTCTGTTTTGGTAAGGAAACGAAAATGATTCTTAGCACTTGATTAAAAATATTTGAGTTTTTTCTTATATGAAATGATGCAACTATGTGGTTCTATTTAATTTTACCTTTGCACACCACTTGTATGATGAAATGCCTACTTGGAGCCTCACAACGCAGAAACCAACGAACCCTTTCTTTAGTTTGAGTGAAGCTTTTAATTTAGGTCATCCAAAAAATTCTCATTAAAGATCACATTTTAGTCCATTTTTTAAAATGCTTTTTGGAAAGCACTATGTTAAATCATATTCTACCATTGATGTTGTAGATGCGTTTTGCGACTAATGACACTACAACAAAAAGGGCTTTTAAGGACCTTTTGTGTGGGACGCTTGTAAAATGGGGTCCTAAAAAATTATTTAATAGGACGACTGATCTTTCGGGGTCCTTTTATAATATACGCTACTAAACTGGTGTCCTAAAAAGCTAACTAATAGGACTGGTGATTCTTTGGGGTCCTATTATCCTATAACTTAATAAGACACTTAAAATGTAGATCCTAATAAAGTAATTTATAAGACATTTAGTTGTTGGTGTCCCATTATGTGGTAATGTAATAGGACCCTTGATCACCGGGGTCCTATTATGACATAACTTAATACGACACTTTGTAGTTAAGTCATAAATGTTAAATGTTATAGGACTCTTTCTAGTCGAAGTCATATTAGAACATAACTTAATAGGACACTTGACACATGTGTTTTATAACTTTAACCTTTATAGGACACTTAATCATTGTGGTGTTATTATAATACACTGTAATAGGACACATGATATTTGAGTCATAAAACATCTGTTTTATAGGACGCTTATTCGCTATAGTTTTATTATAACATAACTTAATAGGACACTTAACATTTGGGTTTTATAACTTTAACCTTTATAGGACGCTTAATCATATTGGTGTTATTATAATACACCATAATAGGACACTTGATATTTGACTTTGTTTAGAAAAAAAAAAAAAGAATTAAAAGATATGGACCAACAGAGCACCTCACAAAGTTTGATTATTGTTGAAAAATATACATGTTTCTCATCACGTATAATATTTTAAAAAAGTTATTGTTAAAAAGTACACATAGTCAAAGGCAATCACCGGATCAGTTTAGGAAAATCCAACATGTCGACCCATTACCAAAATGTAAAATTAGAAGTCATAACATCCTTATCTCACTTGGTGATGTATGTATATTGGTGTTTTGGGCAGCAATCTTAGCAACTTGTTAAGGCTGGGCCTTTTGGTGCTGTATATTGTCTAATGTACCGTAAAGAATTATGATGTTTTACCTTGAAACATGATGTGTACTAAAGTTTGAGGCTTTTTTTTGATGCTCTATAGGAGCATTGCACATCAAATAGTTTATCAATTAATATTCGAATGGATGTTGTATTTTCAATGCACCATGATGCAGTATGATAACTCTCTGTTTATATTCCAACTATAGGATGAAAGTCATTGATACAACAGTACGACACCCAAAGAAACAACAATACAGCACCCAAAGATACAACAGTACAACACCCAAAGATACAAACCAAGACCTGTGAAACTAAAGATCAAAAGTTCTCCAGCTCTCCCATTCGATCATGTGATGCTTTGCCCGATTCCGTACCCATATGGGTGTAAGACAGATTTAATGTCGCTCATCATTTGTTCCAAAGTCGCGTTTCTCCCATTAAAGACTTTATCGTTCCTTTTTTCCATATTACCCAACATGACGTGAGAACAACTGCTTGGAACGCCCTTTACCGAGCCGGTTTGATTTGTGAATTCCCAAAAAATCCCTGAAAGTGAACGCGAAGATAGGCTGAACCCTGCACCATTCGCTAACTTTGTTCCAGATGTTTGCAGCGTAGAAACATTCGGTGAACCAATGTGTTGAGGATTCACGCTATCTCCACAGAGCCTGCATATCACCGATGATTGGACAATGTTCCCTTGTGCTAAACCATCAAGAGTAGGCAACCTATCCTATTCCGCTCTCCATGCCATTAGGTTGTCCTTCCTTGAAACCCATTTAGACCATTCATAAGGAAAGAAAGGGACAGCCGCAAGGGAAAGCGTTCTTCAACATGATGCGACTGAAAA
This sequence comes from Ambrosia x helenae, assembly GCA_030844895.1. NCBI lineage: Eukaryota > Viridiplantae > Streptophyta > Magnoliopsida > Asterales > Asteraceae > Ambrosia > Ambrosia x helenae. The sequence continues at coordinate 12,646 of JAUTDX010000570.1, read as the reverse complement.
GTTACCATCAGGTTCCAAAACTCACTTCCAGATGTCTGAGTTTTCTGATAAACTGGTGCCTTGTAATAGATCTTCCAAGCGCTGCATTTCACCGATAATTGGACAATGTTCCTTCGTGCTAAACCATGTTCATCGTTAATTATAAAAACACAATTCACCTTTTTGTATACAGCTTTGCCTACAAATTGGTAACAGGTTAAATTCGTATAGTTAAGTGAACTTAGCGTGAAGTTCACTCATCGACTTACGGGTCGATTTGGGTTATATATACATTTTTTTCAACATGTTAGACCCATCTATGATGTATGACTTTGCAACCTTATACTCAGCAACAAAGGTCCAACTCCCAACGATTGGCCCTCAACACGAACAACCTGATAAAATAAATAAAATGATAAGCCACTTTACTTGAACACATATACAAATTGGGTATACCATACATAGTTATTAAACATAACAAGGTTAATAGACGCTAAATCCTAGAGGTGGTAATTTTGTCATGTTTACTTATGATAAGGATTTATCGCAAATGGGCCAAAAGAAAAAGTGACAACATAGCTAAAAGAGATTCAAAATTAAGCAGCAAATGACTAGCCGGGACCTATGGTAAATAGCACAGATAGTTTAAAAACAGCAGAACACACCTCCAGCTCAGAACAATCAGTTTTAAAATGTCCATCCAACCCATTGCTAATTATTTTTCCATCTGAGATCATAGACCTGTAGAAAGACAGCCACCAGGAATCAACCAACTTACAAAGAAATACAAACCATGAGAGTAAATTTTAATCGAAGCTTCATAAACTATAACATACTTAATATAATGAGTCTCCATGGAAAACGTTTTGAGGAAGTCAATTTTTGTCTCAACAAGATTATCTGCAAAAATATTCTGCAATGAAAAAATGTAACAGTGAGCAACATTCAACGATGCATAAAAAATGAACGTCAAATAGATAAACATAGCATAACGGGTCAGAAAAAAAACAGATGTCCATAGTTCATCCCCTTTAACACAGTATAACGGGTCAGAAAAAAAAAACAGATGTCCGTCAAACATTTACATGTGCTGAATTATATCTAGTGACGACCATTGATATAAATCTGAATTATATCTAATAAAAGAACGACCACTAAATCTGAATTATATCTAATAAACTGCAGCAAATTTAAATATACTGCAGCAAAAAAAAAAAATATTAACTGCAGCAAAAACATCGCTGCTAACATATTGACCTATATCAAATGCTACACGTATCCAACCCAACCCATATTGACCCATTACAGAACATCGTTTGTTGCTGTTTGTGATTTATATTTGAACATGATAAAGCCCAATCACTTACTACTGTAGAAGAAGGTTATTATATTTAATATACATACATGTAAGCATAGTCATACCCTGATCAGATAACCTATTACAGGCATATGTAAACAATTTGAACAAAATTAGAAGACACTTGCACCATGCACATTCTGTAAATCATGTTGTATAATAAATGTTCATACTAAACAAAATTCTGGTGCTGTGTATTGTCTGTCACATCACATATGCCGCCATCAATATTTTATTAGGAAGGTAAATGAACAGAAACAAACATGTTAGATGCAATTTTCATTCAATATGCTGAGACCTTACAAAAGTGAAAGAAAAATAATTTAAATTACTAATTAACTAAATGAAATTATGAAGCAGCTTCAAACAGATCTGTGTGTTTTTTAAACTAACCCATAACAATCAAAACAAATGGTGAATTGGATCGATGGTGGTTACCTGGATTGACGTCTGTATCACTCGATCGATGGCAGGGTTTGGATAGATGTTAGAGATGACTGATGGGTTATTACCTCTCAATGTTAGGGATGAAGTTGGGGGGTTTCCTTTTTTACCGGTTGAAGAGTTTTAAATAAAAAGGAACAAAACAGGTCGTATGGTGTTAAATTAAACAAATGGGCACATAAAACACAGCATTTTAAAGGTATGGGCGGCTTAGGATTTGATTGCCATGTGTATGTGTATGGTAACAGAGGATAAGTACACAACTTCAGATGACGACATAGTAATGTCGTGGGGATATGTCTCACCAAACTTTTTAGTGGCATGTGATTTTGTTACAAAGTATTTAATTTTTTTTTTTTGAACGGCTAATTTCTTAGTTCTTACCCCTTTCTTTACACCTTTTTTTTGTACACCCTTGGAGTTGAACTCCCAACCTCACCCAAGAGAGGATTTCCTCTCTACCACTAGGCTATAACCTAAGTGGCTACAAAGTATTTAATTAGTTTTTATTTATTGGATTACTAGCTTTTATCCCGGGAGCGTCTCGGGTTGAAATATCTAATATAACATATCAATTTTACATATGGAATAGACTGATGCGCTTTACAGTTAAATGATCAAAAAGCTCGGCACGAGCTCGACTCGCCAATATTATTAATTAAAATTGAATATGTTAAAAGGACAAAATCACATACATAAAAGCTTGGCTCGAACCAGATTAACTTATTCAAAAGCATTCTAAACTCTGCCGAGATTGTAGCAAGAGGATGGGTGAACAGCTTGGACCTAAATGAGCTAGTTGGTGGTACAGAGATTGGACCAGAATGGTGTGAGGTAAACATTCAAGTAGCAATAAAAATAGATGAAAAGTTGGTGAGACCATACGGGTTATTTTCCACAATTCAAGATTGTATTGATGCCTTCATTGCATGGCCTTGTCCTTTCATCTCGGTATGTATTTATTAATTTTGTGATACGAATAATTTTAATAATCTGGAACTTAATGCCTATACGTGGATGGTTTATTTGTAGGTAGTCTGTGAGGATTGAGGACACATGATGACTCAGGATTCTATGCTGCTTATTTCTTTCATTGCTTTTAGTTTCTTTGTTAAATGTTACAAGACTTTATATTGGATAATGCTATAACTTATTTATGTCTAGTGTTTTTGTTATGAATATGCTTATTTGAAATATAATAAAGTTTTATTTCTTTCATTAGTTGATGCTATATACAGTATATAATAAAATTGTGTGTGTATATGTTTAAAAAAACGTTGTATCATATAACTTGTTAGGACTTTGAAATTTGGTCCTACTAAAGTGTTCGAATATGCTTTTCTTAGGACGCTATATTGTTTGTTCATTGACATATTATGTGACCATAAAATTGGTTTCATAATCTTATTTGAGATATTAGAACCCTTTTTTTGGTACTAATGCTCCTATAATGTTGCATCATAAGGGTCCTATAAATTAATTTTTTAGGACTCTTGTATGTGTATTAAAAGATTAAAACTAGGTAAGCACATGTTAAAACCTTGTAAAAGTGTCCTAATATGTTTTATTAGGAGTTTTTTTTGGGACATATTATGCGACCATAAAATTGGTTTCATAATCTCATTTGAGATATTAGGACGCTTTTTAGGTTTCGTGACTTATTACGACCCCCTTACATAAAACGCTTTTACCGTTGGTCCTATTAAATAAAAGGTCCTATAAAATAACATTTTAGGACTCTTTTGTGCGTACTAAAAACCCATTTTTGTTGTAGTGGGTTTTCTTAGTAAGGTTTTTAATGAGGCAACATACCTGATCCAGAAGTATCAGGGAGAGTAATACGCGCTGCACTCTTTTTCCCTTAGCTGAGGTTTTATCCCACTGGGTTTTTCCTGGCAAGGTTTTTAACGAGGCAGCATTGCAAAGCGTATTAAAAGAATGATATATTATTTCATGTTGTGGATAGTCAAGGGGAGTGTTATGAATGTATCAATTATAGTGACTCTCCACATACATGGTGACTCTCCATATACTTAACTCTCATGTTACATTACTCTTGTACTACTCTAAGAGCCTATAAATAGAGGCATTTGTATTTCATATTGTAATGAATATAATAGAGTTCTCTCATTCTCATTCTCTCTTTCTCTACGTTATCTCTACAATCTTGTTATCATATTTATATAACTTGTGTATTAGCTGCTAATAGACCGTTGTTCTACAACAGAAAAAAAATTATTAACATGTCTTATATTTTTTAAAGGTGCACATGAACGTTTGGTGGCCGACTATTTTGATGAAGACTGTGTTTACACTGACGAACAGTTTAGGCGTCGTTTCCGAATGAGTAGAAGATTGTTCGAACGAAGTGCCGATGATTTAGCTAATTACGATGAATTTTTTACACTAAGATACGATGGTAGAGGGAAACGGGGTTTTACGACCCTACAAAAATGCACGTCTGTATTTCGTCAATTAGCATACGACACTGCTAGTGATTCATGGGATGAGTATTTAAGGATGTCTGATAGAATGAGTCGGGAATGTTTGTACCAGTTTTGCAAAGATGTCGTGAAGCTATATAGCAAGGTTTATATGCGTACGCCAAGAAAAAGAAAAGGCGACATCGAAAAGATCTACGCGCACCATGCAGAGAAACACGGCTTTCCTGGCATACTAGGAAGTCTTGATTGTACGCATTGACCATGGCGTAATTGCCCCACCGCATGGAAATGTCAATTTACTCGGGGTGACGTGGGAGAACCCTCAATTATTCTTGAAACCGCTTGCTCACAAGATCTATGGATTTGGCATGCTTTCTTTGGCGTTGCAGGTTCGTGTAACGATTTAAATGTTCTTGCAAGATCTCTGATTTTTGATCCCATGATTAACGGCACCGGCCCGGATGATTCTTTTTGGCTCAATGGCGTAAAATACAAGCATGGGTATTATTTATGTGACGGCATATACCCAAGCTGGTCGTCTATTGTGAAGACAATACTGAATTCTACAGACGAGAAATGGAAAAAGTTTGCAAAGTGCCAAGAAGCGGCAAGAAAAGACGTCGAACGCTTGTATGGTGTGATCAAGGCGAAATGGAACATAATAGAAAGGCCAGCACGTGCATTCCATCCACAAAGATTGAGATACATTATGTACGCGTGTTTGATACTTCATAACATGATAATTGAAGACGAAGGTCGTGCGATATGCGTTTACGATCCGAATGAGGTTGAAGAGGTGCTCGAGCCAGTTGACGAGGGACAACAAGAATCAAACAGGTGGGCGTTACGCGATACTAATATTCATGGGAACCTTGTTTCGGATCTGGTCGATCACATTTGGAATAATTTTCATGTCAACCCCGTTGATGACGAGTAGTTTTTAGTTATTTTTTATGAACTTTAGTTTGTAATATTTTTTTTTTACTTTGTGAACATTAGGTTTGTAATTTTTATTATTTATGAAATTTCGGTTTTTTATGTTTTTCCATTTTTTTTTTAATTTTCACGGTTTTTTTTATATTATTTTGACGTTTTTTATTTTATTTTTATAAAAAAATAATTATGAAATATAAAATATATAGTTAAATAAAAAGGAAAAAGAATAAAAAAAGGAAGGGGGAATGGGGGAATTGGGGGAAGGCATTTCCAAACTTTGGGGGAGAAAATGAGGGAAATGATATGGCGCTGATGTGGCACTTAGGGGAGTTGGGGGAAAGGGGGCACACCATATAGCCTTAAGCGCCGTCTTTTGACCAACCACAGCTGAAAGTAAGCAGCAGCACTTTTGCACTTCAAATGCTACCACCTAGGCTGATAACTAGACAAGTTTTTGTTCAAGCCACCTTTTGCCATATCAACAGTCACAGCCGCAACAATACTTGGCAGCCAATGACACTTTTGTACTCCATATGATATAGCATTTGTAGCTTAAACACAACAGCAAACTATTTGCAACTGTGTTAATGATGTTGACAATGAAAACCAAGTACCATGCTTTGGAATGTCATTTGAATTACATATTACTAACTCACAATCTATGCAAAAGAAAGTAATGTCGCCGCAACGCGCGACGGAGAAACTCCTAGTTATATTATTATTATTATTATTATTATTATTATTATTATTATTATTATTATTATCTAGTTGTTGTATCTAATTGTTTTTATTGCATAATGGCTTATTGTCTTTTATATTTGTTAGTTTTTATGACTTTTATTTATTTTATATATTTTGCTTAATGCTTCATGTCCTAATTCAAATATTGATGTCATAGAAACCTGAGCATATTCAAAAGGAAAAACAAATAAAATGTGAAGTTTGATTGAATCATAAAAATGACCCCAAGTTCACAGGTAGAAAAGGGGCCCAAAAGTTATTTTCGCCTAGGGCCTCCAATATGGTTAGGCTAATAGGCTGGTTCTGTCCCCATGGCTTAAGAGATATGGTCATGGGCGATTTCAAAGTTACTCAATGGAGGGTGAGGCCTCCACTTATAATAAACGCTTAGAAGATCTGCAATAATTTTTTCAAAATTTTATAAACTTTTTACTTATACATGTGTAACTTATGTTCATAAAAACATTAAATTAGTTGTCTGTTATTTTTTTTTAATTGTACCATTACCTACATATGTTTAGGTACCATATACCACTACAAGAATTTTAACCTTTAGCGGCGACCCGCCAAAGTGTCGTCGCTAAAGGTCAATTTTAACCTGGCCTCTCCACAGCCGTTGATCAATCTTTGATCAACGACCAAGAAGAACAATTAAGTTTGTTTTTTTGAATTTCAGAAGCGATTGGTGAAAACGTTAAATGTATAACACTTTCTTTTGTATCTTACGCTTAACAATGTTGGAGTTTATAAGAAGTAGTGAATGTGAGTTAGTTGTCCCACATTGGTGGGGAGATGGAAATTGGAAGGCTTTATAAGGAGAAGCTTGAGAGGGAGATTTAAATTGTTAAAGTTACATTATCCTCTAGCTCCTACCCGCGCGCAGGGGGGGTGCAAAAATGGGTTCGGGCTGGAAAAATTCTTGAATCAACGCGACGCCCGCATCTACGGACACGAATGCAGCTCGAAAAACCCGGGTCCGCGCGACACTGGTTTTTGATATCTGTTTTAATTTTTTGCACAATGTAACTTACTCTTCTAGAAAAAACTCTTGGCCTTCAGCTTCCAACAGTTTCAAATCCTGGTTATTATCAGCGATTAATACACAATTGGTGATTAATTCTGGTGATTAATTCGCGTTTAATGCTTCATCAGTTTGTTCAAGTATATAGAACAGACCATATGTGCAGAACAAGACACACACAACTCACACAACAGAAACAAATACTCTAACGTCTGGTCGGCGGCAGTTCCAGCTTTCAGAATCAGTCTACTTCCGGTTTCTTTTCAGGCAAGTGGGATAGTCCGCAGTGCACTGTCACTGTTGAACCGGTGTACCCTGGGAACAGACGACGAATCTGTTTAAGGGAATTGTGTCAAACACAAGCCCGGTTCTGTTAATCCGTTTATTTCTTTCTGTTTGTTTCTTTTACAGAATCTGATCAGTCTCCATTTACTGTAAGTGTTCTAACAAACAAGTTAACATGCATCATACATAGTAGAACAAAAAATATTTTTTGGTTAGAATAATAAACCGACCACACCAAAGTAGTGATTGCAACTAACCGCCAAAACTAAACCATTTTGGAATGTTTGAAAGCCCAATCAACCAACCCAACCCAACCCAACTAATATGGGTTTGGACATTTAAAAACCGTGAGTACCAGTTCAGCCCAAAAATTTAGCCCCAAACCCGTGGAATCAAACCACTTCACAGAAAAACAAAAGGATAAGTGATATGTTGACCAGATTTCATGCCCAGTTTATTTATTGATATTAAAGAACAGGTGATATGTTGACTATATTTCATGCCCCAGTTTACTGATATTAAAGAGCAAAGGATGGAGATATCACATAAACACAAGGTACCCAAACGCATGCATAATATCAACTAGACATGGTAAGTTTCGAAACGATCAAGTAAAATAATATTCTGCTAGTTATTTACAAAACAAAAGCTGTAGAAAACCAGTAGTATGAAAAGTGTGTCCTTTAGCACAGCCATGTTCATGCTTGAATACCCACATCCACGTTTAACTGACAACAAATAATCAAACAAAAATGATCAAATCTCGAATAAAAAATATGCATTATGTCACGGGTCAAAATCGTATCTACTGAAGTTGTGCTTAAAGGCATGGGTTCAAGGTCACCCTTCGGCCTCAACTACACAATGCCCCGTAGGACACTTCCGTAACAAATACCAACAATAGGGCCAGAACGAAAGATACTTAACATTAAAATAGCGAGTGTTCACCATAAGTCATTACCATGTAATACCATGGAAAGTGTTTTGTTAAATCCATGTAATAGGACTTTTGAGCTTTGAACTATAGATTTGTTCATGAATGGGTCGATCTGGATGATGTTTGATCTCTAACATCACATGATTACAGCTCAAAAGGAAACAAGTAGATGAACTTGTCAAGCATGTCAAAAGTCACATAAAGTGGAAAACCTCCCAAGTCCTAAGTCGTTTTAGTCATGAAACTATTTATAAGAATTTTAAAAAAGGACATAAGGTATCACACTTCAGCGAAACCTGGTAGCTCCCAATGCTTCTGGAACTACAGAAGGTTTTGACTTTTGACCAGCACATAATTTACCCATTCCGCCCCAATACCCAATCCATCCGGCGGTCTGGCCCGCCCATTTTGCCACCTCTACACTAAAAAAGTAAACTGACCTTAAAGTTGACAATCAGGGAGGGCGGCAGGACAAAACTTCTATAGGGCTGAGTAGACGATATGCAATGCAACCCCATTTATAAGACCAGTCAAAAACAAAGATTCCAAAAGCTATTGATGCAAATATACAAAATTCTGTTAGCTTTAAATGTAAAGTTCATGACAAATTTAAAGATCATTGTCCTTCAGTGACGGCATATAGGTCTTGGTTGTTAGCAACAGCCAAAGTAGTGAATGTGAAATCACCAAGGGTCATTTCGTTCTTTTATCCAAACTAGAGGGACCACAATGTATTATCTCTTAACAAGTCAAAACAGGTAAAACTAGAACTGGCAAACGAGTCGGGTCGGGTTGGGTGGCGGGTCAAAACGGGTTAATTTAAAAACGGTTGTATTGGTTCGGGTCCGAACGGGTTCGGGTCAAAGCGGGTTTCGGGCTAGGTCCAGGTCAAAACGGGTTTCGGGTTGGGTTTAAAAAAAGGTTTATTTTTTTTAGTATTTACATGAAAAAGAGAAAAAAAAAACCCCAAATTTATACTTCTTTCTAAACGGTCAAAAAGGATCGAGCCGGGTTGGGTTGAAAAAACCTTTATATCCTATAATTGGGGAAAACCTATATATACCGTATAACAAACCGCTCAATGCTTAAATTCGAAACGATAACATAGAATCTACTGCTTGATCATACACCATATTTATAAAACCTGACGTACTGTATTAACTATAAAAACTCAATGCTGTCAGTTTACACTTCAATGTCATAATCCACTATCAAAGAACATGAACTTGTTCACATTGCAACTACTAAATATAGGTTTAAATTAAAGCAGGCGGAATGTTAATTGTCAAAAATAATTCCAGGAGAACATTAAAGAAAGATCATGGAGTAAAGCATAACAACAGAAATTGTACTCACAATAAATAGAAAACAGGGCGCTGCCAACTAGCCAACTAGCAAATAAAAAGGAACATCCTCTGTAGCATCCCCATCATCCAAACCATCAAACATCTGACCAGCCCCAGCAATCCCTGTGCCCCACCAGCATCTTCACCATTTCCCTCACCAACAGAATTTCTGTTGCTTGAGCAGGTTGTCTTCTCGCAATACGAGCACCATTTCTATCGCCTTCATCTTCTCTGTCACCCTCATGCCCGCCAATTTCTCTCAAATGTCGAAAATAATCCCATTTTGATCTTTTTTTCATGTATGATTCTGATTATGAAAATACAACTTCCATTTCGATCTAGAGATAATGTGTTCCAAAATATGAAATGGAGGATAACATCAAACAGGGAAAGTGAGGTACATATATAATTTAAATGGTGTAACCCGTTCCAAAAATCGTCTTTATACGATTAAATTAAAAGGTGGAAAAACTTGTATGCTTAAAGGCTCGAATTGATAATGATAATTGGTTGTGGCACGCGAGACTAGGACACCTAAATTTCGAGTTTATGAAACAAATGGTGAATAAAGACATGGTCGTGGGAATGCAAAAATCAATCATGAAAATCAAATTTGTGATGCGTGCCTAGTTGGGAAGCAATTAAGTCAAGAAATCTTTGGTGCGGATCGCGTGAAAGGAGGACTAAGGGAGTTGCTTGGCGTGGCAAGCATATCAATTAATTAGTTTGTGGATAATTATCTATGTGGAATCCTAATTGAGTTAGAATAGGATATGTTATAGATAATTGTTATGGAATTAATTAATTATTATACCTAGTTATAGTCTATAGAATTAACCGGCTATAAATACCATTGTAATAAGTAGGGATTATTCAAAGTTTCAAGCTTTGAGTTAGTTTCTTGATCAATAAATCGTTTTTGGGTGCTTAGCCAAATACCTGTGTTTTCCGATTGTGTTTTTGTTTCATACCAATTAATAACTTTACCTTGTTGGCAAACACGAACGGGTCAGTGGACGTGTTAACGAGTTTTGATTGTGAATTTAGTTTTTGTGTTTTTATTGTAGGATCGACTTTCGGGCAACGCGACAATCACGAGTTTCACTGTTTAGTGTTCGGAATCCACTAACCAGTGTTTGGACAACAAAAACGATATGAAACTAAGATAAACGAAACATCAACACACACAAGATAAGGTTAAAAGGTTGTATTGCATTGATTTCAGAGCTCGAGTGATTACAAAACAATCTCAGACCTTAGAACCTAGCACATGGTGCTTGGGGAATGTGTGATGTGACAACTTGATGATTAGGGCAATGATTGGAGGCTTTTATACCATTCCCACTCTTCCAGGGCCCATGGGGCGAGTAGGAACCTACAACGCGAGTAGGAGGGGCGATTAGGACTCTAATCGCCCTAATCGACTTGATTCCCAGGCGAGTAGCGAGTAGCAAAGCTACTCGCCCCTTAACAGTCCTAATCGCCTATACAGCTAACCAGGCGAAAAACGACTTGTAAACACACCCAAGCACCCGTAATACAATCCAAACATCACCTATACTAGGCTAGGGACATCGTGTACTAACATTTATTAAATAATTAAAAACAAAGGTGTAAAAAGAGTATAATACCCTTGAATCAGTTTTAACGAGAAAAATTAAATGAGTTATGATCAAAGGACAAAATATCAAGATTTTGAAACATAAAGTACAATACTCATCAATTTTAAACGTCAAGGGCATGCATTGAAATCTGGTATAAACGTAAAGGACAAAACTTGTAATTTAGTCTTTCAAATAAAAGTACTTGCTTTTGAGGTCCTTCTCTATGACTTTAGCTATGAGAATATGATTGCAGATGAATGTTCTTTTCATTTTTCACATATAATAAACTACATGTTAGCCACCACAAAATGGTTCAGGTTGGATTGTATTCCTATAGATCTTAGATACAACTTCCAAAAATTTCCATCATGTAATTTTATATAGAACTAACGGGTATACTCGATACTTGTGGGCAGCCCAATATCCAATAAGTTGAGCCAGGTGTGGGACCTAGTTTTACAACCAGATATGAAACTGAGATCATCAATGCCCGTCTCATTGTCATTTTGACCCATCATTCATTACTTACATACAATTCACTGCTCATCGCTAGAAATATGTTGTTCAATAATCTTTTAGTTACTTTTCAAAAATGTTTATTAGACAGTTGTTAGTGTTCAAATTATGACCAAAAAACATTTATATGCTATCAGATAAAAAAAGTGAATTTATATATATACTTAAAAGCATGATTGGTGTTATGGGTGTTTAAAAGTCACATTATCCGATCATCGGATATCTGTAATCCGAAATTTCAAATAGTCAATATTGGGATCCAAAAATTCAGACCTGGATAATCCAACGGATAATTTGAAACTTAAAAAAAAATCCCTTCCTCTTATGCTAAAAGTCTAAACCCGTATATGCTTAAAACAAACATTCAATATATATATATATTATATATACATACACTAGTGAGGTGCCGCGCGCGTTGCGGCGGAAGCACAACATTTACTAAAATGAAGCAATTACAAAATAAATACGTGATGACAAATGCAAACAAGGGCAGGGCATGTATCATATGCTCTTGTTGCCTCTTACATGAGACAAAGAAGGACATCATTAGACTCATCATGAAGGCTTTGCACGATGACCAAGCTTTGATATGAGTGTAAGTTTTGGTTAACATATAGTAGTGTAAAGTTCGAAAAAGAGAAGTTGTGCCATCTCGTGTTATTGTTTTTAAGTTTTGTGGGTATCCTTCCTAAATGCTTTATAATATAGTATAGATATAGATGTGTCTAACTTTTGTATTCATGTATGTACAAGTATTGTCTGCGTCTGTAAGGACCAGGGTACCAGAGCTGCGCAGCAGCGATTGATAACATCTTTACTTTCCAGGATCCATGAATAGCGACATTTCTTTATAGCCGGTGGGTTACCTGAATACATGCCCAAAATAGTTTCTGTCAACATAAAGTTGGTGAGGTCATGTATTAATAAAAACGAATGGCAAGTTCTTTTAGTTAATAATTCTTTTAGTTAAAAACATGCTTTACAGAGATAAATACAAAGGGGAAAAGATCTTATAATATTCGAATAATGTTCTACT